>VWZU01008059.1:776553-787986 GCA_013397095.1 Sterrhoptilus dennistouni | reverse complement strand
TTTTTTTTTTTTCTGTTTTTAATATACATATTTTATTATTGTTATTCCTACAATGGTGTCTATAATCTCTGACTTGGATCCTCTGAAAAGCTGGAAAGTTTTAAGGTAGGCCTATGTTTTCTTCTGTTTGGTACAGGCATTTTGGGTTTAGCCCTAAATTAACTGGAGCTTGAGTTATAATCGAAATGCGAGCCCTGGGCTTAAGTAAGAAAGGAGTTTCTGGTAATTAGAGCCCTTTTAAGATACAGCAAAACCTTTGAACAGATGTTTAGAGAGACCCGGGAGAGAATTTTTAAATATACTTCTCAGTGTTACAGTGCAGTAAGGAAATCTTTTTTTTTTTTTTCCTTCTTATTTCTTTTTAAGGAGAGATTGCTCTGTAAATTCAAGCTAATAGTAAAGGCTCACACCAGTTGCAACTGCAGCGTTAACTCTCTGCTTTCCTTGCTGTGCTCTGTATGGAAATGAATGGGAAACTCCAGAGAAGCAAAAACAAACAGCATGAAAGTTGATCAAGAAGTGGAAAATAGTCTTGGGGGGAAGGAAAGGGGACTGAAGTGCTTGTTTCATGCTGTTGTTGAAACTTCTGCATTTTGTTGCCTCTCTTAGTGCATGTCTTGGGCACTTAAAAGTTGCTGCTTTTTTACCTTCAGCACTAATGTTTGGGGTTTTTTAAAATTTGCATAGTGAAAAATGGTAATTTGAACTGCTAAAAAGGATAAGGAGGGAAAAAATATCTCCATTAATGTTTGCTGCAGATATTGAAGAATCACAGTGTTAAATGTCTGTGTTTAATGCTGCAGTAAGTGCCTGGGTTTGCCTTATTGAGAATCCAGACATATAAAAGTTTGCAGATAGTTTGCAGAAACTTCAGTCAGACATTGGAAACATCTGGGAGTGTAGATGGCAAAATTATAAAATCACTTAAATATAAAGTTGTAGATACCCCTCAGCTTTTTTGCAAAACATGAAGCTGCCTACACCTAATAATTTTTTGAGTAAATTGCCAAGGATTGGGGGCTATGAATTCTGATATTATTATGCTATATATGTAACAATAACGTTTTAAAGTATACTTTAGATTTTTGATACAACTTTTTTAAAAAACTGTGTTCTGAGCTGAAAGAGGAAAAACAACATTTCAAAGTATAAAGTCTACTTACATGACTAAGGGTTTTTTTTCCTCACTGAGCTTTCTATTTTAGGAGTTTAAAATCCTCTGGCCATTTTCTGAGCCTCTGTGTCAGACTGGTCACTGAGACCCTCCATCCACTCCTGTGGTGTGAGACTTGTCACAGGGGGGGCTTATTGCAAGTTCATTTTATTTTGTTTTTCAAGTGGTTCGGGGGTGTCAGCACAGAATGACGAGTTTGTATTTGGCTCCAGAAGTTCAGGGTGGATTCTGGCTCAGACCACAGCAGGGCTGGGAGGGATGGAGGGATGGAGGAGCACTGGGCTGGGAGTGGCATCTGCTCTGGGGCTCGCCCTGCAGCGGTGCCAGGCTGGCTTTGACTCACCACCACTGAAGAGCTTCCGCAGAGTCCCCTTTGTGATGCCTTTCTCTGTGTGTGTGTGTGTGTGTGCGCTCCAGAAGAGCTATTCTAGGAATTATTTGGACTTTTATCTAGCTCTGAGAGACTATTTCTGATTGCTCTGTAAGAAGAGTCAGGTGATGCCAGCCTTGTGCAGAGTTGGAGGATGACACAGAGGACATGAAAGTCAAGAAGATTTAAGGAGGAGGCAATGTTGCCCTCCCAAAGAATGCTGTTTTCTTTAAAAATACTATTTTACATGCCTGTAAAAAGAATATCTCCCAGGCACTTTTTCCCCACGACATGTCTGAAGTTTCCCAACTTTGTGTGTGATTCTGGAGACTGCAGCTGTATGGGCACAGAGCAGGTCAAAGATGTGATTAAGTCTGGACATTTCTGTGTAGTTTCTGTGCATGAGTAGAGCAGCAGCTCTGCACAGATGTGACATTGTGCAGCGCCACTGCAGGATGCAGGAGGTTAAGAGGTGGGAAAAGGCAATAGGTAATATGAGCAGAATAATCACTGAAAGAAAAAAGAGAAAGAGCTAGAAGTCATCACATAGCTCATATGGCTTGTGACTTTTTGAACTGCAATGTCACTTCTACCTCTTCTTATAAATTTTAGTTCCTCTTCTGTGGGCCTATTTCCAACCTGTTTGAGGCCTCTGAAGTCCCTGGTTTTAGTGTGCCCCCAAAGAAGCCTGTAGCTAATATTTATTAGAAATAGAGCAATGTTTCTGTGTGTTTATTTTAGATGCACAATTCTTCCAGACTCAAATGACTTGATGTAGCAAATGCCACCACCAGCTCTAAACTAGTGTCCCACACTGGTAAATTCTCAATTTTGTTTACTTTCTGCACCCCTGTAATTTATTCTGTGACTCCATCACAGTTTGAGGCCTGATGAGCTGGGAAAAGACTGAAGGATGCAGATCCTGTGGAGGCAGCAGGTGGGAATACTGACACTGGGATTTAATAATCCCCAGGGGCTCAGAGCAGCCTTGGTGCTGGTTCTCCCCATATCAGCTGAGCTCTGGCTCCTCTGCCCTGCTCCCCAAACCCTCTGGAAGCACTTCCCTTGGCCTCCGAATAAAGGTAATAATGAAGGGAAAGGTACAATAACACAACAGACAAGGCTGTGGCTGGTGGTGAAGCCTAAAAGGAAGGAGAGGTCACGTTGGAGCATGAGAGGGGATTTTGCTGGACTTCACCCAGCTAAGCTGGGAGAGGTAGCAGAGGTATAAAATAAATGGCAATATGATGTGTGTACATATAATATTACATCAGGCCTCCCTCTTTGGTTGTGTCTGGAGTAGGACAGTGAGAGCTGCAATAATTTCTGGTAAGTCTCAGCTTCCTCTGGGTGCAAGAGCCCTAAACACAGTTTAATGTGCATTTTCTTTCACTGGATTTGTTCAGAGTGGTCTGAGTACCAAAGTTACTGGAAAGAGAACACATGGATTGTTTGGTTTTATTTTCCCTCCTGTTGTCTCCTTTGGGATAGCTCCCAGAATAAGATCTATGCTGTGACACGGACACACTACTCCCTAATCTCCCTGTTCATAGTGTGACTGCAATAAGCACCATGTCCTGTTGTATTCCTTGGAGCCAGGAGAGATTGGTAAACCTTCAAGCCTTCATAAAGCAAAAAGCCTTCAAAGCCTTTACAGCAAAAGAGAGTTTGCTCACCCAGCCCTTTCCAGACACAGAAATCTCATTTACCATCTTCAAAATGAGATGGGAGTTGGGATCAAGACCCCCTAGTGCATAAGAGAGACCAAAATCAGCTTCCTTGATTCCAGAAAAGTCTCTTACCCCTATTTAGAACTTCTGGCATGTGGTTTTGTTCCTCATATGTGACAGGGACAATGGTTTCTGAAGCAGCCTGTGCTTTGGGCCCCTACAGCAGCAAAAGCAAAGCAGTACCCTGGCAAAAAGGAGGGAAAAAAAAATGAATTCCTCAAGGCCATGTCTCCTGTTGTTTTTCTGTCTTAATTTGGCTCCAACAAGGCTAAATTCAGCACTATAAATCATATGAGTTACCTATGCAGGGAAGACCTTGTACCCCTTTGCATTCCTGTCTGAAGAAATATGTGACCTTTCTATGGCACATTGCTAAGAGAAAAAAAAAAATTAAAAGCCAGTTTTAACTTAACTTTGCAACCTCAAGGTGAAACCCAAGGAAAGAGTAGGATTTTTTTACTCAGAGGAGTGGTCAGCCCCCAGCGTGGGGAGCAGGGAATCTTGGTGTCTGCTCTGCATGCAGATGACTGGAATTTCACAAGTCCTATTGAACTGGCCTGTCCAACTTGGCTGGTGGAGTTGGGAACATCTTGTTTGCAGCGCGTCATGTGTGAAGCGGATGTACCAATTCAAATGTTCTCTCCAAAATGTCTTTTTCCACCACACACACCATCCAAACACCCTGCTAATGCTTTGGCTTTTCAGGAAAAAAAATAAAAGTGTTTTTCATGCTTGGCAAATCAGTCAAGGAGGAGCAATTTCAGCCGTGTTGGTTGTGTGCATTATGAACCTGTTCTGAGCAAGTAGTTCTGTCCCTACATCCACCCCTGTGATTGCCTGGGAATTGAGGTGGGTTAAATAGCTTCAAAATGTTCAAACTGGGGAGGGGGAGGAAGAAAGCAGACACAACAGCTCAAATTTGGCTGTGGGCACAGAACAATAAATTGAGCAAAGCTTAAGATAAGGCATTCTGTATTGTATTCAGTATCTGAACAGACCAGTTAATGCATGGACCCCCAACACACAACTGCTTAGAGAAGGGACAAAGAAAAAGAAAATATTTTACTTATGCTTTACTCTGAGGACCTGGACAATGTTCTCTTCCTCCAGTACTCAAAAAACAAAAGAAAACAAGCCCTGAAAGCTTGGCCCAGGGACCAAGCTGGACTCCATCGCCACCATGAAATACAGGAAAAGGAATTTCAGATGTCAGTGGAGAATACAAATTCCCTCATAATTGCCACAATGTGCTTGGTTTAAAAAAAAAGAAAAATAAATAAATAAATAAATGTGGAAAGAGGGTGTGTGTATCTTGTAATAACTAAAAACACATTTTAGCAATGGCTCTCCAGTTTACCAATCCAAAACTACAGATGGTGTCAGAGATGGCATTGAAAGGGGTGTGAGTGAGGGTTACACACGTCCCAAGTCATGACACAGATGAGAATCACCAGAGGGATGGTGGCTGTTGCCAAGCTCTGATAAACTAAATATGAGCAGCAAAACAGTGTGGATTCTTCTGCATTCAGTTTGAATGTGTAACTCTACAGTCACTCAAGTGAATAATACTGGGATGAAAAATTAGGGCCAGCTGTCTTGAAGTATTAATTTTAATTTTTTTTTTTCATGTTTTCCTCTTTGTGCTTCCTTTGCACTTTGTAGAGGACAATATGGGCAGCTTTTCTTGGTTTGTTTTTGTGTTAGTTTTTGGGTTTTTTCCTCTTAAAAAGGCAGGACCTATGGGATGATGCAAAAAGATAACAGAAAACAACAGATTAGGACGTAACACACTCCTGTATCCATTGCTGATGGCTGAGAAAGTCATCCAGTCCTCCTCTAAGCCTGTGCAGATTTATTCTTGCATCTTCATTTTCCCCTGATTAAAATTCACTATCACTCCTTTCAATAAGAGGTTATTCTCCACCGTTTTGCTAAAAACAATCCACTTTTCATATCAAGCCTGTGTACAAGCTCATTACATCTTGTTCATTTGGACATGAGTTGTTAAATCTTCCAGGTGCTTTATGGGGGATTTAAACACCCAATTCAAATGAATGATCTTTCACAAAGAGGTTTACTTACTGCTGCTGCCATGTTCCTTTACCTAATTATTTGAATTGCCCTAACCCCTAAAACATAATATGAAATTACTGCAGGAGCAGCACAGCTGTCTAGCCAGATCCGTGACAGTGAGGTGCAGTAACACTCTGCCAGCCACTAGTGATCTGCAGCTCAGGGACTTGTGCCAGCAGCTATGGCTTTTCCTTGATGGTTCCTTCCTCCATGAATTGATCTGACTGGTTTTGCAGTTTTAACTTTGAGTCCAGAACATCTGTCAGCAAAGAAATTCTGTGGTTTGGCACACTGCTGGCAGTCGCTAACAAAACAGTGCACTGGAAGGGCTCTTCTCCATGTAAATTGGTCTTGTATCCGTGTTTTGGGACATGTGGAAAGTGTTTGGAGTGGATTCCCTGCTAAGACTTTGAGCCATTGACTTCAGGCTCCCTCCTCTTGAGAGGAGCTGGAGGTTGTGCTGTTTCTTCATCTATTATACCCCAGAATTTCATTCCTGACTGGTGGTTACCACCCAGTTACACGGGTGCACATGTTGCAGGATGCAGGGAAAAGCAGGATCATCCTTTCCCACACACATTACTTAATGATGCTTTCATCTACCATTTCATTGCCTTCATCTCTTAATCAGTGGCAGTCCTGATGTACTCCTGCAGGTCTTTCCTAACCCACCCATTCAAAAATTCAGCTTTGTCTAGTTCTGTACTCAGTGGGACTGAAATAAGGAGAGTTGCCTGTACACAGGAAAGGTAACCGGGCGGTGGCAGCTTTACATTGTCCTTGAGAGATGAGGTTGTAATTTCATGCTTTTCCCAGGCTTTCTGTGTTAGTTTGGAAGTATTAGTTAATCTCTGTGTGCCCCAGTTCCCAGAGGTAAAATGGACTTGTTAATACCTGTCTCATTTACTTTAGCTATAAGATTTTCATGGCTATACAGATGTACAGCTCTGTCCTATAAAATCCACATCACTGGGGGCTCAGCCTTGGGCTGGGCTTTTCATCACCTGCCCTCATAACAATAATTTATTTAACTGAAACAGGAATTTAATTCTTTTGAGGGTAAGTAATTCCTTGCTTGTTTACTAAAGCCCTTTCTTCATTATTTCTGTCTTTGCAAGATAGCACCAAGGACAAGCCACGCAAATTCCTTGCACTCACCATCTTTTTTTCCAAGGAGTTGTTGGGCTTTGTTTTTTTTTGAAGAGAGCTTCATTAAAGATCTCTTCCACCTCTGCTAGTCCCAAGATGCTGTACCAGGAAAGGAGAAAGGGAAGGTGAAACCAGAGAGATTTGTAGTCTTTGTTGCTAAGATTTTCCTTTGCTTGACCTGTGCAAGAGATGAATTTCTTATCTCTTAGGAAAATACTCTAAGTATTCCCTTTGGGTGTTGTCTGGTGTCTCCCAGCAAACCTGTTCAGACTTCAGGAGCTCTAATACTCCTGAAAAATGCTCTGTGGCACTAAAAAAACCCCTTACTATAACCTGTTACCTTTTTTATATGAGCAGCTGAATGTGCTTCTACTGATTATACTCTAATTTTGCTTAATTAAAAAAAAAAAACCCAAGCCTAATCTTACATTAATTGCATTTCTATATAACTTTCTCAGATTTTTTTTTTTCTTTGATTGTGTGTGTTTCCTCATATTTCATCTCAAGTGATGGAAATTCCTCTTTTTTTTTTTCCCTCATCTGGGTAAGTCCGTGCATTCCTTGAATATAAAGGGATGTTGTGATCGTTCACTATAGGACAGTTGTTCTAGAGCTGATCCCAAGATGATATTAGTGGACCACCTTGTTACTGAGCACCAGTTGTTGACCTCACTTTTTTGTTGCAGTTTGTTTTTTTTTTACAGCTGAGTTTTAAAAGTGAACATTTTTCTAAGGGTAAAAATATTGGGAGGCTCAGTGATTATCACAGTTGTGACTCTCTCTTTTGTGGAATGGATGGATTTCAGATTATTGGAAAAATTTGTCATGTCGGTTGTGCTGGACTTTTTTTTCTTCTTCAGATATCAAGTTAAATTGCCTGTAGCCAGTTATCTTCTAGAAACATGGTGTATAGATAATTTTTATCTGTTAGAGAATTAATGTACTTATTCACGTAATTTTGCAGTAGTAGAAGACTGATTTTCAGTTTAACACACCTGAATGGCTGAGTACATCTATGTATTAAATTAGCAGATGAATGGAACCAGAGCTTTGCTGGGGTTGAAAATCTTGGTTTGACTTCTGAGTGATTTCATTAAGGATATTCCACCCAAGGATTTGTAAGATACTACAGAAAGCTTTAAAGGGGGGAGAGGTTAGGGGGTTTTCCTTTAGTTTTAAGATTCTGAATTTTATGTTGGATTCTTCATTTCCAGGTCCCACAGAAAACAGTAATCTTATAGAAAGGACTTAAATGAGCCTTTGGAGCAGTGGACATTTCAGTTCTGAAAAATATGGAGTCTTAATAACTGTTCTCCACAAAGAATAGGCTATTAATCCAAAATTTAATTAATCTCCACGTGTCATCCGAGCACAACTCTACCTGTTACACTAATCCTGAACTAGGAGGCACTGGCAGATCTCAAGCTGAGACTACCTAATTTTGCAGATAGTAACTAAAATCACCTTAATGCATTTTTACGATGAATTTGATATCTCCATCTCTCAGGATGTAATTAATCTTTGTTTTAAGCAAGCACGGGGTTACTGATATTAATCAGAGGTGGTTTCTAGTTACTGTGAGGTTTGCATAGATTTCCATACAATATACTTGAAGAAGTAATGGGTCCATGATTCCTGTTAGGTATTTGAACCTTAATTTTTTTGTGCCCTTTCATTAGAGGTGCTGGGAATGTTGGCTAACTTGGCACATCATAACTGGACATCCTTTCTGCCCTGGTGTGGTCTTGGGGAAGAATTTCAGTGTTTCTGGCACTGCAGAGACTCAGGGGGGTCTCTGTAGCCCTTGGACTATCCCCCTTTTCGGAAAAATTGACCTTGGCAAGAGTTGTGAAATGTTGTTGACTGGCTGGAGATGCCAAAATAAAGGATTTATGTAGCCTGGGAGGAATTACAAGCTTGGAAGGGGGAGATAGGTATTAAAGGTCTCAAATGGGGTGATGGGGGGAAAAGTGTTTAAATATTGATGTAAACTTTCATTGACTCCAAGAGGAATTAATTGGCAGGGTCTTTTATATGGCTTTTGGGGTTAGATTTCCAGCTGACTCAAACTGACAAAACTTCACTGAGCAAGATCTAGACTTAGAGTAACTTGGAGTTGGAGCCCATGTGTTTTGCAGAAGACTTAATATCTTTCTTCTTATACATAAAGTTTCTGGATCTAATAAAAGAAAAAAATGCCTCAGTCGAAGAACTTACTGTATTAATTAATTCCAGCCTGTGTTTTTGATGCCCAGTTTTACTCTATCTGAAGTCTGGACTCTAAAACCTCTTGGGAATAAAATTACATTAAGTTTTAATTTTCTGGCTATTTGTTCCTGTGATTAAAAGGAACAGATGACCCAACTCTTTGCTCTTTAGTTAGCCTTCAAGTAGACTAATAAATTTACCATAATCTATGAACAAACTTAAACCCCTGACATCGTAGGCTGCAGACAAGCTGAATAAACTAACTGCATAAGTTGCATATGAACTTTAAATCATTGGGAAGCAGTGATAGGAGAAACCAAATCTGCTGTATAGCAAAGTATTTTCTTTTTTTGCTACCTATTTGAGCTGAAACTTTCCTGATTTTTGTAAATGTGGTGGGGACGTAGGGTTGGGTTTGGGTTTGGTTTGGGGGGGTGTTGGTTGTTGGGTTTTTGGGGTTTTTTTTCTCATTCTTCCATAAGCTGTTTGCATTTTTAACCCAGAATAATGTGATTTTGTACATATAGCTCTGAGACTGCTCTTAACTGAGTTTAGATCTTCCTGCTGTTCACTGAGAGTCACAGCTACATCTGTGGGCAGCAAGTTGCTCTGTTTGGCAAGAGAGTCATTAAAATCTGTGGTTAGTGAGAGCTTACATCGTGCATGCAGTTATTCTAAGTGTAACTGCAGAGTCTTGGTACATGATGCCCCAAAACTGGCTAGTACACTATTTTATGTGGACTTTGTGGTTTCCTCATCATATTCCTCTCAACATATTTCATAAGAAAGATTTAAAAGCGGTTTCAGCTCTTCACACCCAAGAGTAAAAGCAAGTTACTCACTGAGATGTCCCCTAACTTAAAAGTTTCTTCTGTAGCAATATTTTCTCAAGTAAACAACAATTTGAATTTTTCTGAGTCTAGGATGTAGTTATTGTATTTTGCATCTTTTCTTCTGCATCTTACCTGCAGATACTGTACAACCAGGCACAGCAGAGTGTCCAGCAACAGAAATAGGCAATTATTCTTGCCTTGACAAAATAGCCCCAAAAAAATCTGATCTGCTGCAAAGAAAATTTTGTTGTTCATGTTTGTGTGGTTGAATAAAGGTAAAAAGAAGAATTAGCATGGATGAAGCTGCAGGTCCAAGTCCAAGAGGCATGCTTCTGTTCTATTCACATGCACATGAGAAATCACCTTGGCTAGAATTATTTTTGTTGCAATTACAGATGTTTACTGGGCATGCATCACAGTATAAAAGGAGAACACCTCAGTTATTTTGCAGAAAGGAGAAAAAAACCTCAACAAAACAAATCAATCAAAAATACAAAAAGCAAAAAAACACCCCAAAACATCATAACCACTGTTCAAGAAAAATAAAGCACCTGAAAACAAAATTCCCTTTAAAGTACAGAAACCCAGCTTGAATGTATTGTGTACCTGTATTAATCTGACTGTACTAATTTTTGCCTTGTTTTCCCATTAAAAGCTCTGCAACTTATTACAAGGTTGATTGTACATCCTGTATGGGCAATTCATGTTGTGGATTAAATTTAAGCAGTTATTATGAAAATACAGTCTATAACAAAAGGGGTAAAATAATCTGTGTTGATGCAGATGAGCCATGATTACAGTGAGCTTGGGATTTGGACATGAAACAACGTTGGGCTCCAGGTTGCAACACCATAAAATGTGACAATCTGGAGGAAAGAACAAGTTCTGCATTTCTTTTTTTACTCCCCCCGCCCCCTTTTTTTTATAATCCACACCAGCAGTCAGACCACACAGGAAGTTTGCACAAATCAACTTGGTGAAAGTGGGATGGGGAAGCAGAACGAGCTCCGCGGCGAAGGATTGGGCATGTTTTATTTCTTCAGCAGCTGGAAGCTTAGTGTGGCACTGTGGAATAAAATCTGCTTTGCAGGGAGGAAGCTGTATAATCAGTATGTATGACAGGCCCTTAAGATGTGATGATCTGGAACAGAGCAGTTACCTATATATGGTATCTTTGTATCGCCTCAGTAGGAGCTGCCAATTTTGAATTCCTTCAGGAAGATGGCAAAAAATGTGCTTGAACCGAGGGGTTCCAGCAGGAGTTTAGCTGAAAGTTTCAGACCCAGAAGGGCTCCCTTCTGAGGAGAGTTTAATTATGGAATCAGAGAGTTACACAGAATAGCCAGTGCTTCTCAGAAATGGTGACTTGAGGCTTCTGTTTGAATTCTTTCATAATGCAAAGGAGAAACAAAAATCTTTTGAAGGATTTAAAACCAAAAACCCATATGGCAATTGGCTCACAGGACAGTAGATACTCTGAAGGCCAAATCCTGAGAATTGGAAAAAAATACATCTTTCTGAGTGATGAGAACATCTACAATCAGATAGGATTAAAATGGATGGGGAAGGATATAAGTCCTCATGTTTTGGCCAACTACTATCTGAGGTCAAGGAGAATCTTTCCTTATTTGGCAACATATCACTATCCATGAAGGCTCTTTGTACCTCTTAGGGATGGAAGGTCACATAAAACAGACTCCTGTCTGATCCAATGAGACAATTGCTGTTATACAAGAGCGTTAAAATCTTACTCATTGAATTTCCCTTCCTACTACTGAATTCTAACAACATTTGCTTTATTGATGCAATGTGTGAGAAAAAGAGCAAATCTTTCAAGCCTTACGTTACTAAAAAATATACCTTTTTTTTTTTTTTTTTTTTTTTTTTTTTTAACAC
>VWZU01008059.1:666588-772576 GCA_013397095.1 Sterrhoptilus dennistouni | reverse complement strand
AAAAAAAAAAAAATCATTAATGCTAACATGAGCAAGATAATTGGGATTTGTGGGGGAGTGAATGTCCAAATTTGAACTTTTGAACTGCCAAGCATTAAAGCCTGTTGTTTCGTTTTAGCAACTGCTACAAGCTGCTTGTAATTTTTTGTGAACGACCAGACCTAAGGAAAAAGTGGAATGTGCTAAATCTTCTAATTAATAGAGATAGCACTGATGCATCAATTAGCAAGCTGATCACTTCTTGTCCTTCTGCACATAAACTGTTTTCTGAATCACAGAGTGGTTTGGGTTGGAAGAGGCCTTAAAACTCATCCAGTTCCATCCCTCCCTGCCATGAGCAGAGACACCTTCCACTGGAGCAGGTTACTCAAAGATCCAAGATGATCCAGGTTACTCAAAGATGAAAAATGAGACATTTGTGGCTCCAAAATGAGACATTTGTGGCCTGTGGCTCCTCCAGAGAGGAGGCTGAAAAGATGTGTTTCTAGAAAGAAATTACCTTGGAGAAAAGGAGGAGGAAAAGAAGGCTTAAAAAGAAGAAGATGAAGACAAAAGAGCTGGGAGTTGAAACAAGCTGTGGAGGCCTTCCTGAGGAAGATAAGCTGAGATAAATGTTGGATAATGCCTGGAGACAGCTGGTGATGCTCAGTATGGGTAACAGTGAGCAGTGGCACAGGATGGACCAGCACAACCTCTGAGCCATGCCAGAGATGTGGAGACCTTGTGAATGTAGTCTGAGTGTAGAATGTGATGTGTAAAGGAAGGTAAAACATAATTTCCTGCCTTTCCAAACTTCTTGTGCCTCTGTACACAGTCTGCTTAAATATGAGCAGATATTCCAGACCATGCATATATTTATAATTATGTGTATAAGGTCACTCCTTAGGTTGGGGTATGCAGCACTTGCCAAAGCACAAATGAATTCTGGTTCCTAGATGTAAACATGTCATGGGTACACATGATGTACAGGCTCAGAGATGATGTGGGATTGCAGTAGTTCCATAAATGCTTTTACAGTAGTCTGTGGGATTGTAAGCAGCAATGTAATCATATGTATTTTCCAGAGGAGATGGCTGTCTTTTCAATGCCAGTCCACTTCTAAAATGCACAAATAAGCTTGAAGCACTTGGAATTAAATGTTACTCTGTGAAGAGTAGGTAGGATTCATTACACACATTCCTAATTAGGCCTTAGAACAGAAATTATTTTATATGGTATTAAATAACATGTTTTCCTTTGAACTCTCAAGCTTCACTCTAATCACCTTCCAGCTTTCTTGGGTGCTCTTGGGTTCAAACTATACTCCCCTCTTTTTCCTCAAATAATCTATCAAGGGTTGTTAGCTGTGGGAAGAGGGTCCTCAGAGAAGCGAGTAAGTTGGTGACATAATTGGTTTCCTCTCAAAAATGTGTATGAATGAAGATAGTTGCAGCTGTTACTGAGTACACAGATAAACTTTCCATGCTTTTAATCTTTTGATAAGTATTTGTGTATGTATTTTGCACCTAGCCCATTTTAAGGGAAAAAAAACCAATAAATTGGATAGCTCTACTTTCTAAAAAGCGAGCCCTTATTGAAAGGAAAGGAAATTATAAACTTTTTAAAACCACTTAATTTTGCACATGAAAGACATGAAAAAGTAGGTGTAAACCCCTGGTCTGTATCTTGAAGCTGGAATAAAGGATAATGGGTGCAGGGAACTTTCTACATTAAGGTAATAAACCATTTTCCAGCTGATTTTCTCAGGGCTTTGAGACTCCTCCTAGCATAGGTCCTTCTCCTCCAGGAGGTTCTCCCTGTAACCTTCATCACTGATTATTTAGGAAGTTAAACTGGAAGTCTCTCTTCTCCTTCTCCCATCTTCTCACCATCCTTAATCCATTCTCTTCTCCAAACATTAATTGAAATTAATGTTGAATCACAAATCTGAGGAGAATGCACATGACAGACCCCCAAGAATGGTCCTTTAGGGTGGCTTGGACATAATGTGGCTGTATTAGCCCAACAAGCAGGGGAAAACAACCTTGTCAGGACAGTTTAGGCCCTGAGCAGAGCCATTTGGTCTCCAATCATACATGTGGAGCTTTCAAGGTAAAATATGAAAGAGAAAGTCACAAATTGCCACAGTCTCAGGTCATCTGTAGTTAAATTTCAGTGGTGACTGAGACACTGAACTTTCAAAGCAAAATTATCATTAAAAGCAGATCAGCATCAGCTGAGTCCACTAAACTAGGCTGGACTTTGAAACACATAAATATGTTTTCTCACAACAAAAACCTTTTGAATTAGGTCAAGTGAAACTACTCTGTAACAGCAATCCTGGCTCCAAAGCAATATTAGTTCAGGTTGTTGTTTTTTCTTTATGAGAGTCTCTGTATTAGAGATTTGTGTTCGTGTAATTATTGACCAAATGCCTGACTGCAATTTCTTTCTGTCAAATGAAGTCATGAACACAAGAAGAGTTAAATTTACATAGCTTTTTTGTGTGTGTGATTTACAGTGATTTTTAGAGAGGTGTCTGAGCAGACAGTGGCCCCATTAAGTTCAGTGTGATTTTCAAAATCTGCCACAAACTCTGGCAAATATTTAAGCAGCTGGTGAAGGCTCAGTTTTCCACTTCTTTAAAAAGAAGGAAAAAAAAAAACAACAAATATGTGTACTGTTATTAATTTCAATTAGGTTGGATATCAACATTTAAGTGAGCTAGGTTCAACTCATGAGGGAATGAAGGACTGACCATATGTTTAGTGCCTTGCTGCAGGTATTTACCTGTAAAAGGAGCTTGACAGGACAATGTCCAGGACAATGAATCATTAAACTGGGAGAGGGCACCACCATTCACACCAAGGCAGTGTGAGAAAGCAGGTGGGGCACACAAGCATCTTTTCCAGCACTGAAAGAAATCGGCGCAGACGTGAAGTGTTTGAATTTTCTTGGATGAATACGGTCAGTGAACCACATTTCCTTCCCACTGTTTGCTGGCTTTAAATCGTATTAAATATTTGCTGCCTCAACCGTTGGGTTCAGAAAATGCTTCACTCGGTGAGTCACAGCAAATGCATGGCAGAGTTGGCATCTGTTGGGGTTAATTGACAGAGAACTCTTCAAAAACAGAAATAGACTCTTAACTCCTCTGCCTACTGTTTCTTCTTTTCACAGAGATGACACAAAGGGAAGAAAATCTTTATGCAGAATCTCATTGAATTGATGAGGTTATACAGAGCAGTAACAGGCAAAGTGTGGCTTTAGGTGCCTAAAGTGTTTTGCAAAACCCAACAATTTACACGTGCATATTTAGGATATCCAAGATACATTCCAGAGAGAACTTTTAACAAAACCCCCATCCCTGCACTCCCTAACACCTTTGTCCCCTGGGTTCCACCCTGCTTTTGAGTTAAAGCCTTTTCTCATCACATCTTGATTAATACGAGGCGCTAAAAGCAAATTGGTGATAACTGCTGGTCGTGACAGCTCTTGTGCAAGCTCTTGCCAATGGCAGTGCTAGTTCTTTCCTGTTCTTACCTGCAGCAGCCTTCGTGTTTTAATCATAGGCCCCAAGCAGAAATTGTCAATTAGATTGAGCCTTGTGGTTGTCTTTGAATAAATGTTCTTTAGCAGATAGATTTAGTGCCTTGCTACTCTATTCCCCTGGTTTCTATGTGCAATATACCTTCCATATACACTAAAATGAAGTATCTTCCTGGGAAAAAAAAATCTATCCAATCACACAGCAGATAAAGTGGCTACTCTGCTGAACTCCAGAAAGAAATGAGAGGGCTTGATGAATGCCTTGAGGCCAAAACAATGATTCTCTTGCTGCTTTCTCTTGGAAAAAAAATTCTAAGATGGAAAATCTGAGTTATTTCAATTTAAACAGTATGGAGGATTGTGGTAAAAGAGATAGTGTCACTTCTTTTATCACATCTACATTTGATCAATGCCTCTTGAACAGTTTTGTCCCAAGTGGGATAATGGAAAAAGGGATCTTCTGTATATCTGGCTAAAAATTATTGATAAATGGGGTAGAATCTGTGAGAATGCAGGGCAAGCTCTTCCACTGACTCATGAGAGCTCTGGGGGATGCTGGATGCAAACGCAGCTCAGTTTTACTTCAAAGAATGATGGCATAGTCAGAAACTTAAAAATCACAGACACTTTGCACATAATTATATCTGTTGGACTTGAGTGGGCTGTGAAAAGGAAAGATGATAGAGTCTGGAGTTCACTTATGTCTGAGAAAAGTATAGTCCAAGGCAGGGAGGGACAGCACGTCATCCTACATCAAACCAGTGTCTGATCCTTTTTTTCAAAGAAGTTGTAGCTCTCTTTTATAGTGGAATTGACTATGTACATGCAATGCTCATACTCTGGAGCAAGTGAATGAGGGAAAACATCTCTCACTGGGAGAAAAACATTCCTCTTGAAAGGTGTGTGGTGGAGTAGAGCAGGGTATTGAGAAAAGCAAGATCCCATGTGCTCCGTGGTGCTGGGCCAGTGCATGTCCATCTCACCCCCAGGAGAAGTAGGAAAGACTGACATTGTCTACCCATAAATGGAGTCCAGAACTCAGACTGGGCACTGGACACTGAGGCTCAATCACAGAATCATTCAGGTTGAAGAAGGCCTCCAAAGTTTGCACAAAAATATCTTTAACAGAATATCTCCATGCCCACCAAACCATATCGCAAAGCGCCAGGTCTAGCCATTATGTGGAACACTTCCAGGAATGGTGAATCCACCACTTCCCTGGAAATCCTGTCCCAGGGCTTAACCACGCTTTCAGTGATGAAACTTTTCCCAATATCCTACCTCAATTTTTCCCAATATCTTACCTCAATATCCCTTGGTGCAACTTGAGGCCATGTCCTCTCATCCTGTCCCTGTTTTACCTGGGAGCAGAGCCTGACCCCCACTCTCTGTCAGGGAGTTGTAGAGAGTGATAAGGTCCCCCCAGTATCCTTTTCTCCAAGATAAACAACTCCCATGCCCTCAGCTTCTCCTGATCAGATGTGTGCCCCACACCCTTCCCCAGCTCCTGTCCTTCCCCTTCTCTGGACATGCTCCAGTGCCTGTCTTGTGGTGAGGAGCCACTTTCCACCAGAAATTTTCACAAGAATAGTTTGTTCTTTGTAATTTTATCTCTTTGGGGTTCTTGTTTTTTGGTGTTTGCTTGTTGGTTGGTTGGGGTTTTTTTTAAATAGCTTTTCATTCCACCAAACTAGCTTTTAAAGAAATTATTAAAAAAAAAAAAAAATAAATCTAACAGAAACACAGGAAGAAGTGATAAAGTTTCTCTAGCACCTATTTCAGCAGGTGTCCTGACAGGCCCTGAGTGCACACACAAGTGAGTTGATGACTGAAAACATGATGCTCGGGCTTGGAAGTAGACAAAGGGATTTGTGGTGCTTGGCAGCAGATGTGCATTATCCAACACGTGCTCCTCCTCCATGTGAGAGTATGGCTAGGGGAGGCAAAAGAGAAACGGAATGGTTGTTACCGTGTTATGAATGGCTATAATTAGGTACCTTGCCCAAGGTGACATGGAAATCCTCTGTCAAAAATGAAAATGGTAATCCAGGTCTTGTGGAGAAAAGCCCTCTGCAACACACACAAAGTTATCCTTCCTCTTCTAGCTGCTACTTTCCAGCTAAGCGCTTTCCTCCAGGGCTGTGGGCATTGGTCTTACTTCTAGGAACACAATGATTCAAAGAAAAGGTGCTTGGGCAAAAAGGATTAGTAACTCTAAGCTTCTGACCACAGGCACTATGTAGAACAAATGCCTCTTATTGGCAGTTCAAAGGTCCGTCTCAGGTTGTGAGGAGATTTTTTCAGGGGTGGTTTGGCTATTAATTTTTTAATTATTATTTGAATTTTGCCAGAATGGAAAAGGCTCCCATGCAGTGCAAACTCCAGCAATTTTTTCGCTGAATAAAATGGAGGCAGCGTTTTCCTGTGCTTCCCCTGCAATTACCGAGCGATTCTCGTGTCTTGTTTGAATTTCCTTTGTCGTTATGAAACACAACAGGCTGACGGCTTGATATTAAAAGCAATTGTGTTTCCATTCATGCAGATGCCAGCCTGTTTAGGTGAATTTACTAAGTCCCTAGACGTACATTTTTATATTATTGCTGTCTCTGGGCCATGCTGAGCATTTTAATTCTCTGAAAATAACCTCTGTTTTCCTTTCATCTCTTCATTAGCTCTTTCATCATGAGGACATGAATTTAAAAGTATATATATCTCTTAAAGTTGTGTGTAATAAAGATGTTTGTATCATTCCAATTTGTTGAGCTGTGCTTTTAACGTTGCATGGCTTTCACAACCATAAAATGACACAATTATTTCTGTGTTGTATTGCTTTGTACCCTGAGGTTCCATTTAAAACAAAGCAGAGAGATGTGTTTATAGGCAGTATTGAAAGCAATGTATATGGATCTTGATGTCAGGCATATTTTATTGAAGTAAGATTAAATGACAAGTTCTGCACTATTGAAGGGAAATCAGAATGAGATTTTGTGCTGAGCTGCACATTGTTAAATCAAAATTAAAGTAATACCAAGCTGTGATGTTATCTTTGTGGCTTTTTGGTGGCATCTTTTAAAAATGAACTTTATAGCCAAAATTATAAGTATTTTAATGTAAATATTCTGACCTTTCTGGACACGTTGTTACATCATATGTTACATATGTCACAATGCTACACTATTGTACATGTATGTGCTGTCAGATATCAGAAGACTGAATTTTCCTGCTATACATTGTGAATGTATGCCTGAATCAAATCCTTGAAAGTAAAACTAATTTTCTTCCTATATAAAATTACACTGTTAAGTACATCTCAGGGAAAAGGCCCTTTTTATTTGATCTCTTCATCTATTTTGTTGTTCTGAAAATAGGCTCAGAAGGTTTAGGTTTCTTTAAAGAGGGTGAGGTTTAAATTATATCTGTGTTTTAAAGTTAAATGCATGGGGTTGGCTCTGATTACTACCTGCACCACAGGAAGGACAACATTATGAGAAAATTAGTAAAATTGTGAATTTTCTTTCTACAGTCTACAGTTTTTATTTTGCTGGGAGGGGATCCCGTAGGAAACACAGTTTTCCATAGAAATTTGTATTTTTGATTCACAGAAGGGATACATTTCTGATTAACAGAAGGGTCTCCCAAACTACAGGCTTAATTAGATTATTTGTGCTTTAGGGTGGGAAAGAATTGCCTCTTAAAGGACGGTCAAGTCACATCTCTTGCTTCAGAGTTTTAAGATGAGCTGCACTGCAGGGACACCCTGTAGTTTGCACAGGCACTAAAATTTCTGTTATGGTACAGTATTAGTGTCTGGAAAATACAGTTACTTGAGGCTTTTGAAGCTGTGGAGTAGATGGCTCAAACTTCTTAGTGTGCTGTTGCAGGAATTTGAGCATGTAAGGGAACACCAGCTTCCTATTTTAACTGCATGTTCAGCCTGGACTCTGAATGTCAAGTTGAATTTTTTTTTAATCATCATTGGCGTTATTACGTCTCTCACCTCTTTTTCCCATGAGACAGTAATCTTAGCAATATATGATCTAATAAATATAGATGATTTAAAATCCCAGCTGCCTTTATTCCATCTAGTCATGGTTTAGCCTCTGTCTGGTATGTGTCACATGACTGTCTTCACCTTTTTTTTTTTCCCTGGCTGTTTCCCTTCCAGGTTTTTTTTCTTCTTTTCCATTAAAATTGCAAAAGATGGAGTTTCTCTTGCGATGTGTTTTATGCAGCATTCAACACTATCAGACCTGGTTTTCATTTTAGGCCTGCAGACATTGGCATCTCAAATGTATTCTTACTTACTACTACTATTATTTTTTTAATATGTGTTTTTTTATAACTCAGTCCCACAAGGGACTGAGACTCCATCCACAAGGTTGAATAATATAGAGCTACGGTGCAGAATACTCTTCTTTGGTCAGGTGGGCATTTTAATCCAAAATTTCTAAATTTCTGCTTTAATCACTGATTGATGTTTCTATTTAATAGCATGTTATATAACAAAAGAGAGAAAGAGAGAGAGAGAGAGAGAGAGAGAGAACATCATATACAATAAAATTCTACAAAATAACAAAATCTGTGCCATGGAAGTATGATTTCTACTGTGTACTGCAAGGCTGTGGCTTCGGGTTTTGTTTCATTTGTGCTTTTTTTCCCCTAATGTTAGCAAAATCTGTCTACAGATTAAATCCTGTCTGTAAGACTACTATGAGGTGAGGACTAGCAATGTTTGAAAGCTAAGTTTATGAAAACATGCTTATCCAGGGGGAAAAAGGAAGAAAAGTTGCTTTAATTTAGTTTAATGTTTCCAGTCCTTTGGGTGGCACAGTAAGAAGGTCTTTTGCCAGGCTCAGAGGGAGAAGAGAGTAAATGACTTATTGTTGGTTCAAATATTTGTCTGTTACAACTTGAGTATGCTAGGCCCACAGATTTTTAGATAATTTTTGGAATTTTTCCTTTTGTTTCCATTTTTATGGAGAAATTTGATATTTGAAGAAATTGGGGAATTTACCACACAGTGAAAAACCAAGTTGCATGTATTTGTTAATACCAACCCCACAGCTGTCTTGTCCATTTTTAAAGGGGCATGTACTTCTAGGGCTTGCAGAATTAATAAGAAAAGAAAAAAAAACAAGACCAGTATTATTTATTTTGGGAAAACTTTATAGACAGTCATGTTTCTTCAAGTTTGCCCAAATGGGCAGAACTGGTGAATCCACAGTGGTGACCTCTGTCTAAAAGGCACTGCTGCTGTGCTGTTCACTGTTAAAAAAGAATAAGAACTGTGGGAAACCTACTGTCCTACAAATCATGATTAGTAAACAGTGGGGAAAATACACAGGACACTCTCTGGGATCCAATTACCAGCTGTAGCAGAGTCGTCTGTCACCCACTGCAGGTAACACAAGGAGAAGGATGCCTTGAGGGAATTGTTATCCATTTTTGGGTGCTTTTCTTTAGATATTGGTGTGAAGGCAAATAGGCTTCATAAGACCTGGCTGCTTTTGGCTCCTCACTTCCTTTTTGGTGCCAGATGACCTTTACCCTTGACAGCCAGTGGCAGTCGCAGTCAGGCATGTAAAAGCAGTCCATGTCAGGAGATGCACTGTACATATGCATTTATCCTTGGGACACAGCAAAAGGCTCCTCAAGCCCCTGCTGTAATGCAGCATGTCAACTTGGCAGCCTTGCTTATACGAGCTCTTGGCCCCTTCCCTTTCCTCACCTGCTCAAATCCTCTGGCTTGGCACGTGTGTCAGCCAGTGTGATCAGGTGTAAAGAGGCGCGTGGCCCCAAAGTGACGTGGCTGTCACACAGGATGGGCTCCCGCCACCGCGATGGCCTGTGGAGAACCCACCCTCTGACAGGGAGGGAATGCTCCTAACTTTGGGTAAATGTTTGTGTTCCAACCCTAGTGCTGCAGTGCCACTGCTAAGTGATTCCTTCTCTTTCCCTCTTCCCCACGTGGGAGCACTGCTGCTCATCCCACACTCGTGTTTGGGGAGCGAGCCCAGTGAGGGATGACTTGATTCTGGTTGTCAGCGTCAAAATCTGCAGGGCAACCAGACATTGCTGCTTTATTGGTGGCTGCCAGGAAATCCATCCTGGTGGAGCAGATCCTGAAAGTAATTTAATGAGACTGCTGCATTTCAGGATGCTGGGAAGCTCCACTGAAGGTGAGTCTTGGTTATAGAGGAACTTCACAGAATGCTGGGTGACTTAAGTGCAACAAGTACTGTATGTTGTGCTGGCCTTCTCAGGAGGTAAAAAAGCAGTTCCAGTGCTAAATTCTGCTGGAAGAAATTATCAGATATATGAAAATGTTATTTGCTCAGTAAGAATTCTGAAACATTTGGTTTCAAGCCACTAACAGTCCAACTAATTTTGAAAAATAGTTAAAATATTGGTATTTTGGTGTTGGAGGAAACTAACAGCAGAAGGTATTTTAATTTGGCCATCTTCCTTTGCACAAGCCAAACTGGCTAGAGAAGTTTAGCCATTAGAGGTTTCACAAGCTGATGGATCTGAGACAATTTCCCAGAGACCAGGTGGTGAGAACTCAGGCTAGATGTAATGGTTTTGTGAAAAATCATGATGTCTCATAGAATAATATTTTGTTTGGGTTGGAAGTGACCCTAAAAATCATCTGTTTCTAATCCCCCTGCCATGGCAGGAATGCCACCCACTAGACCAGGTTTCTCAGGACCCCTTTCCAACCTGTCCTGGAATATTTCCAGGGATGAGACCTATCTCAGTCCTGTCCTATAGGTTGATACTGCACAAAAAAGAGTTTCCCTGCCTCAGAAGAGAGACCAAGAATGGGTTACTCCAAAAGTCAGAGTTTTAGCTCCATTTCTCTGCTGCCTGTGTCAATGGTGGACTCCATCAGTAACTTCCAGCTGAAAAGCTGTTAGTCTTCCACTAGTTCAAATTCAAGTTTAAAATAAAGCCAGGGCTTCTCCATGGCTATGCAGGCTATTTTTGATGTCTCTGAGAATGGCTGAAAAGTAGGCAGGTGTCTGTGTTGGTTTTCAGTGATTGGGACAAAGCTTTGTGAGTGGTATGGAAGTAGAAAACAAAGAGGGGTCACAACCAGATCACATTTTACTGGACTTGCCTGCCCCCTGTCAGAAGTTACCCTCCCTCCACCAAACACAATTCTTTCTGACTTCCATGAAGTTATAAGTGATTAAGGGTAGGGATCCAGAAATCCCAGAATGTGAGAGCTCAAAGCGTTAAGATCAAACGGGGCATGGTGACAAAAAATGTAGGCAAAGGACATGGAGCGAAATTCCAACTGTAATTGCAGTTCTGCTGTATCAAGCAGTTATTCAGACAATGAACAATTGAAAAGCTTTTCACATCACTTCACATTTTCTTAGCCTTGTGGCTAACATGCCATTTTGGTTATTGTTAGATGGCAACCAAAAGGCAGTGAATAGTCTGTGCTATTTGGGAAAGAATTTAAAAATCTGAGTAAATCAATAACTCTTTATTGGATGTCTCTTATTGCTCTAAGTTAGATGTGGAAGTACTAGGTGAACTCAACTTGTTCTCTGCAAGGGCCTTGGTCTGTTCTGTGTCAGATGTGAAAAGCCAGAGAAAAACAATTAGAAAGTATGTATGTAAGTTTTGCACAGTGAAAGCCAAACTTGCCTGCTGCTGCTTTTTCTGTAGAAGCTATTAGCCTTTCTCCAAGTCTGACCTGGGGCTCCCAAAATCTGAGAGGTTTTCTCATTCTTTAGATTGCTGGCAGCAGTGGCTCTTAGGTTTAATAAATAAATAAACAAAAAACCCCACAACAACTAAAACACTCTGTCTAAAGTCTATCCATAGAGAAATTATATAGCTTTGTGAAACAATACAGAGGAAACCAAGTACACAGGGAAGACCTTCTTTAGCCACTGAGACTGCAAGGCTATCAGAATAAAAATAAAATTAACATTAATCACTGCCAATAGTTTTGTTTGGCTTTAGCATTTTACTTGATGCAGAACAAGTAGAGATAAATAAAAGAAACCTGTTCATGACAGAGAGCTCTCCCAAATGCCCTAGGAAAAAAGAAATCAAGCCTGTTTGTCCAAATTTTTGTCATGCAGCATGTTTTCTTTTTTTTTTTGTTTTTTTTTGTTTGTTTGTTTGTTTGTTTGTTTGTTTTTGTTTTTGTTTTTTCTTCTTAGTGAAAATCTGGCAATGCCACACAACTGATTTTTGCATAACTGCCCAGGAGTCCTGTATGTGTTAACGTGTGACCTGACTCAGTATCTAAAGTGAGAGGGAGTGGATGTCTCAAACCCTCCTTTTAGAGTTTCTAGCTTTCATTACTCCTCCAGAGCAAATATCAGAAGCAATAACCTAATAGATTTGGATTACTTGATTGCCTTTAGATGGTGTTCAGCTCCTTTCATTGCAAGGACCAGAGTTTAATTGCTCATCTGATAAAGAGACAAAACTACACGGTTAATCAATAGCTCAAACGAGGTCAAGGCATAGGGCTTGGAATCCATATGAATCAAGGTTCCCATTCCAAGCTGGCATAGGCATCTTGTGTGACCCTAAAGAAATTATTTAGTATCTTGGGGGTCTCTGTTCAGTATTAGAAAATCAGGATGATAGTAATGAAGTATATTATGAAGACATAACTCAATAGCACTTGGGTGGAGTTACAAAAGTGCTTTCCTGATGTGCTCTTAGGTTCATGGGCAGGGTAGATTTAGTCACAATCCAGTTTATCCTCCAAAATATTAATTAGTCCAGCTCTCCTTGTACTTTAAGAACAGAACAGGTGTGGGGTGTGTTATGCATTGGGCTGTTTCCATGGTTGATTGTGCCAGTTCCAATGGCAAGGTAGGAGCAAAAGGCTTTTGGACATGAGGGATGCTGTCCTTGGATTGGAACAGTGTCTCACAGCGGCTGTGTTACTTTGTGCAAACAACTAACACAATTATGATTTTATATTAAAAACAGTAATTCACAGTCACAGAAAAAAAGCACTCCCTGAAGACAGCTTAATACAAGGAGGCTGATTTGGTCGTTGCATGTTCTGCCAAACCCTTTTTTTAAAATTAGATCTTTACTTTGTAATTTTCTTCTTTTTTTGCTCAAGGGTACTTCAGAAAAAGAGTGGAGAGATATATAAATGTGGTGTCTCTGTCTATAAATTCTCATGTAAACTGCTAGGCTCAGAAAACCCAGACAGACTTGTCTGCCACTGTGCTGGGCTCTGTGCAAAAGCACCTAAATTCAGAGCATATTACAATTTAATTAAAATAAACTGCAATGAGTATAAGGAAATCATTGAAAAGCAAAAGGCAAAAGTCCTTGGAGATTATTCATATTTGTCACTTAGAAGCAATTTCAGCACAAGTAGGGGGTTTCATGTCTTTAAAATAAGATAATATATGTAGGTTATGAAGCTGCTAACATCTTCCTATTAAGAAGTGATAGGTTCTATATCAGAAGATGTGTTTCAGAAGAGATTTTTTGTAGCTGGAATGTGCTTCCTGGAAATGCGAGTTGGGTATATGAAGGAGTCCAGTTAGCCTACTGCAGGTAGTCTTTTCCCTTCCTGGAGAACTAATATGAGCCAGATAATCAGTTTTGAAGACGCAAGATAGTCCAATATCTATACCTGAAGCAGATGAATGAGAGAGGAGGACAAGCTCTGAGGACTCTATGTGGTGCTTTAATGTGTAGGTTTGGGCTTAAGTCATTAAGCAGCACAGAAGTCTTAATATTAAATAATATTTGTTTTCATTTCCTGAGCTGAAGTTCTCACAGTTGTAAAAACCCACTAATTCATAATATTGTGTTGTTTGTGTTTTTCAGGATAAAGGTGTTTTTAGTACAGAATCTTGCTTATGGCAGGAGGAGAGGATTTTAAAAAGGACAACATGTTCATGCAGTATTTATTAATGGTGAATCTGTTTTCTTACTGTTACCTACAGCTTGTTTTCTCTTTAGAGAGGGATTCAAAGCTATTTACATCTAAGAGAGAAAATTAAATTCCCTGTTGGATTGGGATTGGGGGAGAGTGGATTGTTAGAGTTTTTTTGTTTTGTTTTGTTTGGCTTTGGTTTTCTGGTTTTTTGTTTTGTTGGTTTTTTTGGGTTGGTTTTTTTTGTTTTGTTTTATTTTTTACTGTTTATTTTTTATTTTTACTGTTTAGATCTGCTTTTATCAACACTAATACATTGGAAAAGCAAAGTCAGAGCTATTAAAGTGTCTTGCAGAGACAGACACCAGCAGACTTGCAGCCTGTGTTTATCAGGGCTGTCCTGTGTGGCTGCATTTATAACATCCAGCATCCACCAACAGGCCAAAGGGCAAATAGTTTAAAATGTGTTGCAATTTGAGACGCTGCTTCTTTTTTGTCCTCTCTCTAAAATGGATTTGTAGCAGTCAGCCCCAAACAATCTGAAGACAAGTGCTGTTTTATTCTTTTCCTATGAACTTCTCTGTCTTGGACCCAATGTAAAGGTTTGTTTTTAGTCCTGTGATGAGTCTTAAAAACTCCAAGCAGCAAGTCTGTCCTAGAAAAGAATATTACTGCAGTTATCTATGCAAAAGGGAAGCTGAAGTGGAATCTAAGTCATCCAGGCAATCTCAAGACCTGAAACCTAATTTTAGTCTTTCAGGGAGTGGAGAGGGATGCACAGATCTACTTACTCCAACATTAGACAAGCCAAAAAAGGCACATGTCATTTGAGACTTGAGCCTGTGGAAACAATTTGGAATGAAAATGTAGGAGCAAACTGCTTGCTTAATCATCATCTTTCCACATCTTCACTGAAGAAGAAAAGTAAAGTCAGATAAATCCAATTTGCCTGAGATTTTTCATGCATACAGCTCCTGCTGTGAAGTAGAAAAATATTTCCTCTGCCTTTGGAGAAGCCATGATAGCCTGCCAATGGCTAGTTTAACACCTGTAAGCCCACCCAGCTCTTAACCAAGTCCTGGGAATCCAGGCAGATAAAACAATCTTATTGCAAGGAGAGTAAGTTCAATTCTCATGGCTGTTCATAGTCTTTTATCTTCCATGCTCAATCCATTACTGTGTTTTCAGCACTTATTTCCAATATCATACACAAATAGTTTAAATTGAGAATTGAGATGTGTCTCACTGTGGAGGACTCTGCCTGAAAAGTAGGAATACCTTATTAATTAAACCTTATAAATTAAAAATTAATTAAATTCAGGGTTTCTGAAATACTTGTGTTTATATACCAATGAAAAGGTATGATGATACCTGATTTTAATTCATGATTTCACTGTTTCATGATTTTTCTAAATAAAACCCTTCCAATGCTTTAGGTACTTTAAGTTTTAGAAAAGGCAAAAGGGCAGAAGTGTGTGTTGTACATTGAAGCATTCATCACAACTTTTAGCTTTGCCTGTCTTTGTGATTAGGGTGCACAGCACATCATGTAAATCTACTTCCATTTTCCCTTTCCAGAACTGCAAAATCTGTATTTATAAGTCTCTGGTTTGCTCTGTAGAGAGCAAGGAGTGTTAAATCAGGGAGTGTTGCTTCAAACTGGAGCAGCTGCAGTTGGGCAAAGTGGCAATCCATTGGTCATGGTGGGAGCTTTTCTACTGATGGGAGGGGAAGGTTTACATGATCTAAGGGGATGGTGCATATTTTCTACAGGAAAGGGAAATGTGTGCTATTTATAGCCCTTCAAATCCTGAAAAAAACCAACCAAAACAACTTGTATGTCGCCAATATATCTAAAAAAAACAACCCCAAAGCATATGAGAATTTAGGTATGTAAATGTGTGCTGCAAAAAAGGTGATGCTTCCTCTGTGGTCAGCCAAGAGTAGTGGATCAACCCACCCTGGAAACTCCTGAAAAATTTCATCAAACAGTAAACTAATAGTTTCTCGCCAGTAAAAATTTTCTCTGAAAAGCAAATTAACTTTCCAAGAAATGTAATATGGAAAAGCACAAGCCCTCTGCATCACTTCAACTAGCAGTGGGAAAATGTTATTATCTGGAAGTGAAAAAATTGAACTTTGGGAACTTTTGTTTAACAATCATTTCTCTTCTTGATTGAAATAAATGAGCCCAAGGATTTAGCCCTATGTTCACTCTTCAGAAAAAGGGCTTTTACATTGATTTCTCTCAATAAGCATAATTTTTTATTTTGATGTGCAATTAGGGCAAATTCAACTTTTTTTCTCCCAGCTCCCACTTTCACACAATGCCCCTTAATTAAACACACTGCACAGAGATGGCAGGTGACTTGACATGCAGGGTTGGGATTCTGCTGTGATCAGAATGAGAGCCACAGCTCATGCCTGCCAGTGACACTTGCAGGAATATAGAGCTGCAAAATTGATGGTAAGAAAGCCAAAGCCCATAATGACTCAGTACAGAGTGGTAGGGAACCTGGAGGAAGCCAAGCTCTGAGCTGGGGTGTAGAGAGTTGTGCAAGGGATACATCTGATTAACAGAACCCAAATCTGAAACCCTAATTTGTTTGCAGCTTGCTGTTCAACGGCAACCCCTCAGTAAGTAAAAGGAGCCCCTGCCTGTCAGCCAGAGCTGTGCTGGCTGTGTTTAATGTGATCCCACTCCCTGCCCTGAATCCTGGGCAGAAAGCCAGCAGAGACCTTCATCTCCTCCTGTGGCTTTGGGCACTCACAGTTTCCATCACCCTGATAATTCCTGCATCCTGTACCAGCGTGTTAATTCTCCAAGAACTCTGTAAATCCCTGTGTGGCCCGTTCCAGCTGGCTGCTGTGGATTTGCATGCAGACATGTGGACACCCACCTGCCTAAGCAATGCTGCAGCACGGATTGACTCGAAATTTCTCATGCAAAAACTGTCCCAAAGTATCTTCCAATGGTAAATACTTGTCTGGAGCAAAGCAGGTGTGGTAGAGTGTGGAAGACACAGGGAAATAACTGTGAGTTTTTTTCTACAGTTCTCTAAGGAAGATGGCAACTTCAGAAAGCAAGATCATCCAAGGAGATTTGTCCAGGTGGTTAAAAGTCTATTTAAAGTGACATTGCTGCCAAATTCTTTTAGACCCCTAAATTCCTGACCTGGTCAGGATTTCAGTTTCTTGCTACCCATATTCCAATTCTTCTTGACACTTAAAACTGAGAGTGTACTCAGAAGCTTGAAAAGGGGAAACAGAGGTAACCTGAGCCCCTGAAAATGAGCTTTAAGGATGAAACAGGGCAAGCTTCAAATTCTAAGATCAGATGGTATTCCAGCAATATCCTGTTTTCAGAAGCTACATGTTCTGCTGACTGTGTGACAAGGATAGCTATGACACAGGGACTTGAGGAGCCTTGCAGAAAAACACTGTGAGAAATACTTCTGGGTTTGCAGGATAATTTTTTTTACTCTTTTCTAATGTATCCTGGCTGCCACAGTTCATATTTTCTTAGTTCAAAACTGTACAGTAGCTGTCTACAAACTGCTGTAAAGTGCAGTTACCTGTTATTGCCCTGTAAATAATTGAATAACCTCTTCCAGGCAATATGGTCAAGATGCAGATTTAATTTACTTACAGGCCAGTAGTAAAGATGGTTGAATCCACTCGGTTCACTGTCTGTGTCTGGAGGTGTTGTGTACAGGTACATAAATAGTTTACTGAACCTGTCAAATTCTCTGGCAGGAATGAGCATGCCCTCTGGTCTGCTACGTGTGCTTATATGAAACACTTCCCCTTCACTTCTCGAGCAGTAGGGAGTAATATATTTTCCAATATTTTTGTGGAAATAGGTAAAAGACATAATGAATCACATAGTAGCAGGAATGGGCACAGAGTCTGACTTTCTGGGCTTATTTGGCAGTTTATTGCTTGGAGGTTTTTTCATGGAGAAGCATAGTGTGATTATTATTATTATTATTATTATTATTATTATTATTATTATTATTTCTGTGCTCCTCAGAAGTTATATAAACTAATTATAAAAGTTATGTGTAATTGTCTCTGCTTAAATTTGGACAGTAGTAGACAATTTCAGTAGGCTGAAATATGCCCTAATGGGGAATTCAGGTTAAAAGAAATTAAACACAGGAAAATCAATAAGCAAACTGGACACTATAAAAATCCCCCCATCACTAGAGCGTGGGTTTGTCCCATCTCTCTATTGAGGAGGTCACCTTAAAAATGTTTTTTTGTAGAATTAGTGCCATGAACATTAATGTGCCTCGAAAAAGAAGCTAACTTGTATTTTGCTTAGAGCTGAAATCCAAAGTCAGTGACATCCCTTGACTGGTTACCTGAACCTTTCAAAATCTTTCATGTCTGATTTTCAAAGTTTTTGTATCACTTAAAGAAAAATGCTTTTGACTCTGATCTCTACTTGTTACAGAAAACTTTAATTGATATAAATTTCATTTCAGATTAGTGTGTTTTTAATTCTTTGTTCTCTATTTTGCTAAAAAAAAATACATACAAAGAGAAAAATAATTTAAGGGTGAGATGTATTGGAGGGTAGAGAGAAGAGAAACCTTCCATTTATGAAAACAGACTGAAATGAGCTATTGTCATCTGCAGATGTCCCATCATCTAAATTGCTTTTCCAGACTAATTAATAAAACCTGGATGCCACTATTTCTCCATTAACACTATCCCTTTGCAAAAAAACCCCAACATGTTAGCAGCACAATTTTTCCAATTGCTGCCATTAAAAAAAAAGCTAAGATAATAGAAAAAAACCCAAAACACTCCATTCAACTATCATTCTCCAAGCTATGAATGCTTTAAGGCCTGGTCACACGTAATCAGTAGAATTTCTCTTTATTTTGGTGGGTGTCTGACACACTCACACACTCTGGCCGTGTCCTGGCAGCATTCCAGAAAGGATAATGATTTCCCTATCTCAGTTCCCTCACAGTTTGGATTAGATACATTTCTCTATGGCATGGCTGTGTGCTGTTTCACAGCTGTTCCTGTCCTCTGCAGGGATGGATGCTCTAAGCTGGGCTCTTTGCAGGAGTGTTTTAAGTGATTTTTAATGGAAAGCATAGAGGTGGTGAGGTACTGTGAAAAACGATGATTTTTTTTTAGAATTTTTTTCTCTTTGAAGGCCAGTGGAGATGTCCATAGTCTTTCAACAGATTGTCTGTCCTGTTTGGGCTTGCCCTCCACCCAAGGGCAGTGTGGTGCCTTGCTGCTAAGTGATAGCACGGCCACTGTCCCCAGTGTGTCCCCAGGTCTGCAGCCATCACTTGTGTTTTCCATAACCCTGATCAACAAAGACACAACATTCCCAGACAAGACAAAGTGAAACCAGGGCTGGTATCACAGGAATGATATGCCCAGCAGCAGTCTCAGTGACTTCACCTCTGCACAACCTGGGGCTTTCAAACATTGCTATCAAGTTCCAAGGCACCAATTCCAGGTTTGGATCCTGTTGGTTTTGAAAATAACCTTCTTATCATAGGATCATGGAACAGTTTGGGTTGGAAAGGACCTTAAAGGCCAACTAGTTCCAACAACTCCTGCCATGGGGGCGCCTTCCACTAGACCAGGTTGCTGAAAGCTCATCTTCCCTGGTTTCAGGCACTTCCAGGGATGGGGCATCCACACTTTACTGGGCAACCTGTGCCAGGGCCTCACCACCCTCACAGCCCAAACAGATATAAAAAAAGGCATCATATCTGTTTATAATAATGTGCAGCTAATATTTATAGAAGTGTCCAGCACTACTTAATAATTTGCCACTTGCATTGCAAGCTTATGTAAAATCTATGGCTGCTGTAGGGCAAAGGTATAAAACTTTCATGAGTAATATAAAATATACAAAATGTTGTTGTTAATATTTAATACAATTTGCAGCAGTCAATGAGCACAATCAATGTTTATTAATTAAGTTGTTCTGTTGCAATAGCAATTTCTTTTTTTTTAATTTTATTTTGGTGTATGTGTATCTTAAGGGAGAATTCAGCAAGCTCTCTTGACCCTTTCCAAAGAAAACCAAAAAACATTGTCATGTTTAACAATGATGTTGGCAATGTCTTACATCATTCATTTGCTTTTCCTTCAGCAAGTAAACACAACTCTTTTAGGGACACCTTCTGTTTTAACTACACTACCTGCTAATAGAACAGGGTTTTGTTTAATAAGATGTGTTGCAGTTTGGGCTGTGTGTAGCAGCCATACTGATGTACTGCAGATAATATCCAGCATTTGAGGGGTGGATTTCTTTGTTTTAACCCTACCATGTTTATGGGAATTGCAGACAGTGCAGGGCAGGAGTGGAATTTATTCACCTGGGACCTGTCAGATCAGGTCTCATTGCACCTGCTCAACCAGGCCATGAACTGAATTGCCCCAAAATGTAGCATTTTAGCTCCAGACACAGATGTTCCCATCTTGGTAATGTTCTCCTTGGAGCCTATAACACCTAAGAGTTTTTCTTGAAATCACAGGAGGGAGGGAATGCCCCAACGCAACGTTCTTGCATGGCTGAACTGGCCAGCAGCACGATTTTAAGTAACCCTGCCACAGCTTGGATTGCTCTGGTTCATCAGGATTATGTGGAAATCATTTGCCATTGTAGTACTAAAGGGACTGGTTGTGATGGAGAAACTACAAGGGCAAGAGTCTGTCTCAGCAGCAGGTATAGGATTCAGCTGAATCCAGGAGGTTATTTCTGTCACCTGAAGTACATGGTTAATCTTCACTGTGGTTTTTACCTCTCTTCTCCATTTTCCTCCATGTTATTTCTCTCTCAAATAAAACGAAACAATTTTAAGATTACTTCTTCACACTATAAAACAGCTTAATATTTCTTTCAAGAGATGCTTTGGTGGTATTGTTTAATGCCACATCCAAAATTGAGTGTTGTCTGCAAAGTCCATCCGTTCATTTCCATCTGTGTGCTGCACTGGTTGAGAAATGTCCAAGCACATTTTCTTTCTACTTTTTTTCCCCCCTAGACAATACTGAACTCTCCAGCAGAATTAGAATTGGAGCACTTCATGGTTTGGATTTTGGTGGGTTTTTTTCTCTTCTTCAGAAATAAAAACATTTTACAAAAAAGAGCAGAGCCACACAAGAAGTGGTTCTGCAGCATCCACGAAGTGGTTAAGTCATTAATTTATTTATCTAACGCCTAAAATAAACATAAAAGCCATGACACTTTATTTAATTTGTCCTCTGGGCTAAAAACGTCTTGAGGTTACCAGTGATCTTAGTTGTAATAAGTTTTATATATGTGTATCTCTCTATAGCTGTGCCACATTATTTTGAACTATACTGCTAGGGGTTTATTGAAATATGTCAACCTTATTGCTAATGTTTCACAGACGGTTCTTCATTTCAGCAATATAGAATTCAATTTAGCAGAAATGTGATATTCCTCCTGAAATTTTGAATTCCCAGCAGATGTATAATTCAATTAAGTCCAGAAGATTAAAAAAATTGAAGTCATTCTCTATACATACACTCTTTCTGCTCAGTTCCAAAATAATGAAAAACTACAGCTGTTCAGTTTTGGTTCATCTATCGCTTTGTACAATTTTTATGGGTTTTATGTGTAATCACATTTGCAGAGAGAATTTTTATACAGCCTGCTCCATTTTGCACAGTTATTATCTTTCCATATTAAAAACAGATTGTAAAAACTGATACACAAGCCTTGGGCCCACTCCTTAAGGCAAGTAAAACATGGTCATTAATCAGGGGGGGTGCAGGGGAAAAGAGAGCTTGTAAAACTTAATTGTTCTGTTTTTGTGCTGCGAGATGGCCTTTGTCTCTTCTTCCTTCCATTGGCAAGCTTTCTTTTCTTTTCTTTTCTTTTCTTTTCTTTTCTTTTCTTTTCTTTTCTTTTCTTTTCTTTTCTTTTCTTTTCTTTTCTTTTCTTTTCTTTTAATTTTAAACTCTTTCCGGGCTCTGTGTGGAACTAAAGGGGTCATTTATTCGTGTGTAACTGACTTCAGCAGAAATTGGACACAGGCATTACCTAAAACTGTAATTCTCCTCCAGAGGTGAAGAGGTCTCTGCGTGTGAGCGCCTGCCTGCTGAGAGCCCTGCCAAACCCTCCTCGAGTTCTTGGCTCGTGTTCCTAGGCTGGCGCTCGGGGTCAGGTTTCCATGTCAAATGTCACAAACGGTGTCTGTGATCTGTGCAGAATAATTTAATTTCCTGTGCCTCAATTTGTCCATTTTTCGAATGCAGCTGCAACAGAGACCTGTATCAGGGGCTGCTGCTTGTGACAAAAGCAATAGCTCTGCTTGATGAACACCTAGCTCTGCTTGGGACACCTAAAATCTCGTTAATTTATTGGGATGTTAGTGAGGTAAATCTATAATATATTCATAAAGCTTTTGCTTCAGAGTTTGCCCGTTTCTTTTTCTAATCACATCAATCTGTTATGACCTCCCTCTGAATTCCTAGTCCAGAAAGGAATTAAAATCTGTTTCATCTTGGTATTTCGAACATAAAAGACATGAAATATTTTTAGTCGAAGCTCTAAGCGTAGGGTGTCAGAAGGGCATTTTGTAAAAACGTTCACCCTGTGATTCCAACAAGAGAGCATTTGCAACATTCTCTGAACAGTCACTCAAAGGTAAATAGCTTAAGCATTAGTGATCACCACTGCATCTAATCAACTACCTGATTGCCTATACAAATCCTACACTGCTCAGTATTGACCTCAGCAAGGAAAACATTGATCCACTGACCTGTCACTAGATTGTTTTCCAGAAAGTATAAGGAATTTACCCATGCTAGTTGAAGGTGCTTCTTATCTGTAAGGTGTCTTGCCTGTGGTAGATAACAGCAGGATACTTTTTTCTCTTCTCTTTCCCTGCAAAACTGGAATGTACAGCTGTTGAAATTGGAGAAGCAGATGATTTCACTTTGATTTTGTTTCAGCTAAAAGATCTGGCTTTGGGGTGAATAAATCAGCTGAGGAAAAAATAACTGGCAAAAATTCAGTGTTGGCAGGAGAGCAGTATTGGACAGAACAGTGAACAATCAGGCTAGGTGAAATATGATGTATGTACTTGCCATTGCATGAGCAATAACACAGCTGTCCTGTCCATGGTTACTGCTTCAGCAGCCATGAAAAGATTTTCAGATCAGAATCTATATTAATCTGTATTAAAAATTGATATCCAGGCCACCTTAATAATTGTGAAAGAACAAATACTTATTTACTGTTGACCTGCAATTTTTTTTTTTGTCTTGTGTATGTGGCAGCATGTTAAGATCTCTTTCATCATTTGGGTACTGTGCATTCTTCTTACTACTCACCTAAATCTACATTTTATTCTATGGAATTTGCAGAGAGGTTTTTTGCACCTTTGTAGAAATTCAGCTCCCATGCATCTTAGTTTTTCAATGTAAAAAAATACCTCTGCCATCACGTAACTTCTCACCCCATTCTGCATCTTGTCCTATATATAACATGGAAATCTTTGAGCTGCGGTTGAGTAATTACTTCTTCCCTTCCCCTTGCAGTTTGCCTCCATCGTAAATGCCTCCCTAGGCCTGCTAAGCTGTCAAACCTAAAAACTTCTGATGCTGACAGTCCTCTTTTATAGGACACCAGCCTGTCGTTGGACTGTAGGATTTGACTTCATGCATGTGAAATAAAGGTCATGGGGACACAGGCCATAAGGAAAGTCAGTGGTTACTGGTATCTAACCTTTATGCTTACCTATGACACGGGTAATATGCAAGTCAGACATTTGCCACTAAATATGTCTAGTTATGTGAATTCTGCATTCCTGTCACCTGGACACAGAGATCATATTTTTCTCCTCTTTTTGTAGCAGCGTTCCCTGCATTTGTAAGACACAGAAGTGGATCTGTAGCTTTTGAAGGTGCTGAAGCTTCCCTTGCCCATCTACTCTCCAGATCATCACAGCATCCTCAGCTCTTCCATTTTTTGCTACCTGTAGGTCATAGCATTTGAAACTTGGACCATTTCTCTGATGTCTTCTGGGCTCCCTCTAATTGTCTCATAACTTTGTGATAACCTGGTGCCTGAAACTTCACCAGTTCTGTATAGAAAATGTTGTGCTGAAAGTTACTTTTGTGGAACGAAAAATCCCATTTCCCACTGGGCTTTGTAAATATGGGGACTCTGTGTTTATGTTCCTGTGATTCAGATGCTCTTCCCACCTTCCCCTTCACACCTCTGTATGTGTCTTCCAAGACAAAACAGCATCTTCCCACCATGTCCATGCTGAAGTGATGTATTAGGACTTGTCTGCAGAGAGAACTCTTTTAGCCTGAGCTACTCTGAGCTGCAATGAAAACAAATAAATATTGTCCACTTGGATGATAATTTATCTTCTATGTTTTCTCATTGAATTTGCTGTATTGCAAAACTTTGAGTCATGTGCCTGTTAGCCTATGTTTTGGAAACTGCCCCTTGCTGATGCAGGAAAGGCTCAAGGAAAGGATCCAGAATGGAATATGTTGAGACAACCATCCATCTGGCTGACTGATGAGACAATAAAAGAAGAGTGGTTTGGATTTCTGCTGTTACCCAATCTGTTACGGGACATTATCTGCATATCCAAACACACTGACTTCCTCTCAAGAAATCTTCACGAGAGGATTTTTTCACAGTTCTCCCAACGCACTAAAAATGTGTTGTCCAGTAGATGGGATGGCAGTACTGAGATACAGAATCTGGAGATTATAAGATCTTTGGCTGAGTAAATAACACTCATGAGTAAATACTTCTTTGTGCAAAATCTGTATTTTTTAAAATAATTTCGTTTCTTTCTCTTACATTATGATGTGAAGTAGCCACTTGAATTTGCCATTTAACTTGATTGGACTATAGGATATGTGACTGGAGCCAGAAAGGAAACAGAGCTGGGTTTCTTACCATCTACTCAGTCTTGCTCTTCTTAGTGCTGTGAGCATGTTTTAGTATCAGCTTATACAGGGTTTCGAGGTTAATGTTCCACAGCAACCTCTGTATAATTTACAATTCTTCAGGGTTCTCATGTAATTTACTTTGTAAAAACTAACGAAAACTTTTGAAAAGCTTGAAAACTTGTATCATGTGCAGGCAAAGGTCCCAGTTTGCCTCAGTACCCACATTGTCTGAGCTGCAAGTGAGCAAGAGTCTGGGCTGAGCGTTGAGGTATCTTTTTGACACCTACCTGTGGCTGAATGTGACTCTGTGGCTCTGAGAACAATGGGCTTCTTCAGATAGTTTCAAGAACATAATGTCAGTTTGGTAACTGAGATCACCCCAATTTGTAAGAAAAATTATCCTTTGTTTTAAATACTAAATCCTTTATCTGTAGCAACTGGGGAGAATAAGACAGGCCAAAGTGGTGCTGCAGACCTGCTCCTTTCTACTCGTTTTTTTTACTGCTAGGTGCACATCAGGCTTTCAATTACTTTCTTGTTTACATCAAGAGAGGAAAACAATGCTGATTGTACCCACAGGTGGTCAGCCTTTAGGTAATCAAAGGAAAGTAATTAATTCCTTCCATGCACAGCAATGCACTTCCTCCTAATGGAAAATAAACACTGTCACTTCCCATAACGCTGTTGAAGAAGGACCCATGGATGCAGGACTTTTTCAGCTGACATGTTGCTTTTATTTCCCCTTCAAGAGGTGAGAAGAAAGGAGTGAGTGGAATGAGGCAGGGAAGAAACATGAATGGATATTTTAACTCCCAACTTTGGCCTTTTGTGGGAAACATTTAAAAACACGAAAATCCCTGAGGTAGAAAACACTGGAGAAATCCAAATGCCGTAAACTCTGAGGAATGAGTGTCCTAAGGGACGCTCATGGTTTACTGCAATCCCAGACTCTTAAACAAGCAGTAAATAGATGCTGGAAGTTGTTGATCTCCTGTAAGTAGCACCCATTCTGCAGTGAGCCAGGGTCACAGCCGTGGTTGCACCCTGAGATATTGTCACTCTGAAAACCAGCTGCTGTCTCTCCTCCAGTGTCCAAGAAAAATACCTGCTTTCTCCTAAGTGATGGCAAAGCCAAAAATGAGCTTAGCAAAGCAGGCATTATCTGGATGAGGTCTGCAATCCATCCATTCCAGCACAGGTAATGAGGCTGTTAGGAGATTCTCATCCAAACATTATGGCATGGCTTCTCACAAGAAATGAGGAAGATGTTCTTTCAAATGCTTGAAAGTATAGAGGGGTGTTAAGTTGCTATTTGGGTTTGGGGGTTGGTTTTTTTATTTGTTGGGTTGGGGTTTTTTGGGTTTTTTTTGTGTGTGGGGGGGGTTTTTTTGGTTTTTTGGGGTTTTTTGTTTTTTGTTTTGTTTTGTTTTGTTTTATTTTCCTCTCAGTTAAGGGAAATCTTAGAAACTTTCTGTAAAGCAAACAAAAAAAACTCCAAAAAAACATCCTGCTAAATGCTCCCGTGGGACTTGCAATAAAAGTGAAGGAGCTGATAATCCTGTGTCCCATCTTTCCAAAACATACATTTAAAAATTTTATTACTTTGACCTGGGTAAGCATGAAATCTTATTCAACCCCAGCCTGAAACTCTTGTAGTTTCTGTCTCACAGTGTGTGTGAGCTGACAGTTCAAATTTAGGTCTACTTAATGTCTTGTTTTTATCATCTTTAAATTAAAATGCCTTGTATTCTAGTATTTACAAACTGTTTCCTTATAAACTGAAGGGGGAAAGAAACCATCTCTTGTTCATTCCCATTTAGTCTGTTTATATGTGTGAGCAGCCAGAGTGACACTCGTAAGAAATTCAAGTTTAAGTACGTCCTGACCAAAAGCAAATTGGATAAAACTCAGCAATGTAGAGGGTAGGGTTTTGTTTAATTTGGGGTGGATTTTTTTCTTATTGTATTATATTACATTATATAATTTCCATAATATTTTAATTATATTATGAGGCAGGACCAGTGATAGAAGGAAGACAGTGCAAGGGACAGGAATTTAATGTTATCCTCAGTTTAGCAGACAATTATATAACGCATTTTTTTTCTTTTTACTTTATTTAGGAATTACCAGTTTTAAAATAAAATATGTCAAGAACTAATATAAAAAAGAAAAAAAGGCAACAAACAGTTCCCTGTATTTACCAGACCCACCTTTCCTTTGCTGTGGCAAGTTCAGCCTTCTGAATGGCTGAAATGGCTTCTTATGAAAATAAATAATCTTGAATAAAAGCAGCTTGAGAATTCAAAGAATATTGGAATCTTGTACAGGTGTCTGTCACATTTATCTTTTTTACATACATTAGAATGAAGTTTACTCCTTTTTTTTGATCTCTCAACATTTAGTCTCTACTGATGGACAACACAAGCTCTTCACCCACTACCCAAAATGTTTTGTGATAACCACAAGGCACTCAACAGGCTTCTCATCCCCTGGGTACTCAAAACAACCTCAAGAAAATAAGACCTTTTTTTCCACGTAGCTTTTAGAGATGCCTCCAGACATCAACTTTTCTGCCTTTAGTTTTGTATAAAGAGTGTAATCATTCTTGTGCTTCAAGTGCCCGTAGAAGTGACCAAAGCCTTAAGGTCATTCCTTTTTTTTTTTTTCTTGGGGAGAAGGGCTTCTGTGTTTTGTGCATATCAGCTTGGCTGCTGCTAGCTAACATGTACCTTGTAAATGTGAAGTGTCATGCCTCCTTCAAGTGGCTTGAGTGCTGGGAAACTGCCTTGAAAGCTGTCAAACCAGCCAAAGTGTGGCTCCTCAGACATGATCTGTCACTAAAACATCCTTTCAGCCACAAGTTCCCTCAAATAGCAAACTCACTACTGGGGCTATCTGACCGATTTCTATTCATAGAGTGGGAGAAAAAGGAATGTACAACACTGGGAAAATTACTCGCTGGTAATTTTTTGTTGTTATCCTGTTCTTTTTCCAGACTGCTTTCTTTCTTTCTCACCTGTCTGGGATGTTGCTTGACAGATGTTTCCTCTTATCTCACTCTTTCTTTATTGCTCTGCCAGTAGTATCTGATTGATAGAAAGTGGGCAGGCTGGTACTTACAATGCCATCCCTGGCTGATAACTCTTTTGCCAACTTTTTTAAGAGAGCTGGAGTCATTGCTCTGTTTTGACTGAAATCTGCAAATAGAACAGGAAAAAGGGTGAATTGCCCAGTAGTAATTATTATTCTTATTTTGCACTGAATTTTAATAAAGCCTGAATAAATTTGAGCAAATCCTTGAGTTTTAAGGATCTTCATGATCCATTTTACTTAAAACCTTCAGCTGGGCTTGGACTTGGATTGAGCTCAGTGATGTAAAACAATTTAGGGCAAAAGTTTAATATCTTTCACCATTTCTGTACAAATAAGCCAGACTGAATTAATTGCAGGTTGTGTTAGAAGTCTTACTCTCTTGCCTGGCTCCTTCAGCCCCTTCATGAGAGCGCCTGTCCTGGTGCTGAATATCTCTTGGTCCTGATCTTGGTTCAGTAAAACTTCATGCAAACCAGCCACATGGTTTGTGAAGCAGGACCATTAGGGGGGATGTGGAGGGGCTCTAGACACAGGAGAAGAAAGTTTATTGCCTTCATTGCAATTTAGTAGCCATTTTTAGTCCTGATGGTTCTTTAAACCCTCTGGAACCTATAAAACCACTAACGGGAAGAAATTTTGCTGAGTAGGAAATGGAGACCGGTCCAAATTATTATAGTGGCCAACATATTTGGAGTGATCTCTGTGAGGGTTTTTGCCACTGTATTTCTCTTTTATCACTTTATTTACTATATGTCATGGCAAATACACCCCATTTATCTGTGATTAATAGGATAATTTCATTCTTGACTTAACTGTGACTCTGCATAGTCAGAAAAATGTGGTAGTTATATTATTTTATGTGATAAGAGTTGTGTCATGTAAGCAATTGGGGGAACATTGTGCCTGCATGTGTTTATTACAGCGCAGTATTTGTAAAGTCCATTTGAATTGAACAAAGTTTTTGAACTATTGATTTAGCTGGCACTTGCTGCATTGAGAATAATAAACATTTGTAGTATGTAGGCAGCAGCCTATAAGAGGTAGGAGTCTGTCAGCTGCACTGATGGGAAGCAATAATGAATATGGCGAAGAATAAGTTAAAAAAAAAAAAAGAAAGAAAAAAGAGAGTTTAACTTCAAACTGTCTAAGCAAGATCATTTAGGGCATTTTGTCTGGCTTCAGGTGCACAGGAAATCCCATAATGTGTTTTGCAATGATGTATACTGCACCAAAAATAATTTACACTGTTCAAATTGGCTTCGAAATCAATCTAATAGGAGAATAGAATATATATTTGTATCAGCATGATATATGTTTGTAGGTTCTCTTTCTGAGAGATTTACTTGGAAACAATGAAGTATAAAAAACATTGTCTGGAAATTTTCCATGTCTGGAATTTTTCCAGCCAGGTGAAGTATTTGTAGATTATTTGTTAAGTTTGCAGCAGGATGATATAGCTGCACATCTTAAATCTCTCTCTCTCTGCTAATGTGCCAGAATGGACCTTTCTCCTCTCTCAGTGAATGGGGGAGAGCACAGCACCCACTAAGATAAAGCAGAAATAAGACAAAGTAATGCAAGGCTCATGTGGGGATAGGTCAAAATTCCTGCAAGTTAATCAGGATCATTTTTTATCTCCGAGAATGCTGATGACTAATGAATGCAGATCGAATCCTCAGCTCCAAATTCGCTTAGCTGTATCTTTAATTTTTTTTTTCTTCTGTCATTTACCCAAAATGCCTGTCTGAAATGACATCCATTAAAAGTGTAGGCGCTCGTTTTGTGGAGGACAATGGGCCACGTCACGTTGTCACTTTGGAGGCAGAACTCCCACGGACTCTCAGCAAAAACTGCTGGGAAGCAGACGGAGTGTCTTGGCCCAGCTGAGGCGTGTGAGGCTGAACCAAGGCACGAGCATCCTGCTCAGCAAATCCCTCTGAAATTGGGGTGAATCCTGGCAGATCTGTCTGATCAGGCCTGGATTTCAAATTACTGGGATTTTTTTTCCCCACTATTTTTTTTCCCCTGTTATTCTATAGCATCAGCAAAGATTTTTAGCGGTCCTGCTGATCCACTGTGATCAAAAAATGGTGCTGGAGTCTTGCTGCTGGTGGGAGGTTTCTCAGGCTGGATCATCTGCTTACATCCACAGCAAGTGGAGGGAATAAAGAGGCCTCTTCTCCTGGTGTACAATTTTATACACTTAAATGTAATGGTTTATGACAGAATTCAAAGCAGCCAACTTTATATTCACAGAGAAGCTCAGAATTAAAACTGGTGGGGTTTTTTTCCCTTTCGGTTTTTTTTTCTCTTCACAAAGGCCCAGAGGCAGCAGAAAGATTAACAAATCATGAACTCTTAAGTGCAAAAGCATTTTTTTTTCCCCCTTCATTTGCAGTTACCAAGTACCTAAAGTTAACCACATGCTTGAGAGCTTTGTTGGATCAGAGGTGAAATCTTGTAGCACAATCAAAGAGAAATTAAGAACGTGCATGGAGTTTTGGTGGCCACTGTTGTTTAGGGCTCCCCAAGTAAAATTGCTGAGCCGTATTGGGTGTGCAGAGTTCACCCTTAATCTGCAGTAACTGCTTTAAATTTTTTTATTTGGTGATATATTTGCCATAGTCTGCCCAAAGCATTGATCATAGGCTGACTGGTTGTCAGCTTGATCCAAGGCTTGTCAGCTGTCAGTCAGGGAAGGGTTTTGGGTTTCCTATGGTATTTGAGACCTGGCTTTACTTTGTTTTGGCCCTTCTTCTCATATTTGGGGTGGTTTTATTGCTCTCCTTCAGTGCAATGTCCTCTTCATCCTTTGATGTTGCAGTGAAGGGTTTGTCATAAATGACTGACTACAAGAAAAATCTAGTGTGTGGTTATTCCTGACATGCTGTGGGAGCCAGGTTTCCCTTTCCCCTTTCCTTTCCTTTCCTTTCCTTTCCTTTCCTTTCCTTTCCTTTCCTTTCCTTTCCTTTCCTTTCCTTTCCTTTCCTTTCCTTTCCTTTCCTTTCTCCTTCCCTTCCGTTCCCTTCCCTTCCCTTCCCTTCCCCCTCTTCTCTTTCTCTTTTTCCCTTTACCTTCCTTTCCTTTTTTTCTCCCCCTCACATTCACTGAAGATGCAGGGATTACATAGTTGAATTGTCTGTCAGCCCCAATTTTTCCATCTCTTGTCTCCATGGCTTTTTACACCAGTTAATACAGTTTAACCAAATTTGACAGGCACAGAGGTCTCAGATATATTAAATTTCTGCCACTTCCATGAATATAGCGGGCACTGCAGAGGAGAAAATGTGGCCTCACAAGGTAAAGTCAGGATATCAACCTTTATTAAATATTCAAAAATTTTCATGGGAGGACAACTTTGTCAGATGAATCAAAGGGTAACGAGGCCCCTTTGGTTCTGCCACTCACCAGACCCCTTGTCTTTCTCCCACTTTTGTGTTTAGTTGGATCATAGGAGCAGATATGGCACAATTCTCTATCTGAGCACCCTGTGTGGTCCAAGCACAGGGGGATGAACAATTCCCTAGTCTGGCTGGGGTCTGGTACAAACCAGGATATGATTACTATTCAGTATTGATTTTTCAGGTAGGCAACTATAAAAATAATTTTTAAAAAAATTGAACAAGAAGTTTGAGGGTGGTTGAAAGAGGCTTCAGGGCCTTGGAACAAATAGGTAAGAAACAAGGAGCACAAGTAATGCCCTCTCATATCCTTCCAATCACAAGGAATGATGAGGGAAGAAACAGGAAGAGCCAGCATATCAATACCTGGCTCTGAGCCTGGTATTTCTGGCAGAATTTGGAGGTTTTGATCATGGATCTGTTTATGTTACACGAGGCCTGCTGGAAACAGTGTGGGTACACCTGTCTCGCAGCGGGAAAGGAACTTTGCACAGGAGTCAGCAAGGCTCACTAAAAGAAGTTTAAACCAGATTTGAAGAGGAAAGGAGATAAAACCAGGTTCACAAAAGATAATCTGGGGGTAGCACACCAATGCTTGAGGGACAGTGTGTTGTGAGGGGGATGAAAATCCCTGTGGAAGCAAAAACAGAGTTGATGTGTTAGAAACCATGGAAGTGCCTGAGAGTGGTCACAGAGGAGTTGGGGTTTCTTTCCAGAGGTGGTGGGATCAGTAGCCCAGAGGAACATGCCTGCAGCATGGGCAGCACACAGGAGGAGCTGGAAGCCAGGGAGTAGCAGGAAAACTGTGACTTAATTGCCATCACAGCAATGTGCTGTGATGACACTCACAACTGGAGCGCTGCAATGCATGGCAATAAAGTGTTCAGAAAGGACAAGCAAGGAGGGGTGATGGGGTAGGTCAGGGGGTGTTTTGATTCTCTGGATGTTGGTGAGGACAGGATTTAGTGTTTATAGGTAAGAATCAGGGGAAAGGTAGATTAGGCAGCCATCTTGGTGGGTTTCTGTTATAGGCCACCCAACTAGGATGAAGAGACAAAGCATTTAGTGAGGAGCTGGGAAAAGTCTCACAATTACTAGTCCATGTTCTTTCTCATGGGGGATTGCAGGTTACCCAGGTGTAGACCAGAAATAAAGTACAGCAGAGAGGAAGAAGTCTAGGAGGTCCCTGGAGTGTGTGAAGGACTTCCTGACAGAGCTGATGAGGAAAGGTGCTCTTCTGAACCTGTGGTTTGAGAATAGAGAATGACTGGTGGGTGCTGTGATGGTCTGAGGCTGTCTTGGGCATAGTGATCAGAAAATGATAGCTTTAGATTTTTGGAATAAGGGAAGGGATCAGCAGAACTGTTCTGGAGAGCAAGTTTTGGCCTGTTTAGGATACTGTTTGAGAGTCTCTTGGAAGGCAGTCTTGAAGAGCAAAGGACCAGGAAGGCTGGACATTCTTCAAGAAGGCAATCCTAAATGCACAGGAACAGGATGTCCTGATATGTCAAAAGACAAGCTGGGGCAAGACCAGCCTGGCTGAACAGAGAACTTTAGCTGGAAATCAGAGATAAAAAGGAGAGTTTGTGACCTTTGGAAGAAGAAATAAGCAATGCAAAAGGAATAAAAGGTTGTTAAGAGGTTACACAGGGGGAAAAATCAGAAGGGCAAAAACCCAGTTAGAAATTAATCTGGCTACTGCCATAAATGTTTCTATAAATATATCAACAGCAACAACAAAAGGGCTGAAGAGAATCTCCATCCTTTATTGGATCCAGGGGAAAATATAGTGATGACAGATGAGGAAAAGACCAAGATATTTAATGCCTTCCTTGCCTCAGTATTTAACCCCTGTACTGGGCACTGGTGAGGCCACACCTCAAATTCCATGTTCAGTTTTGGGCCCCCCACTGCAAGAAAGACATTGAGGGGCTGGAGCCTGTCCTGAGAATGGAGCTGGGGAAGGGTCTGGAATACAGGTCCTGTGCGGAGCAGCTGAGGAAGCTCAGCCTGGAGAAAAAGGAGTCTCAAAGGGTAACTTAAACACTCAGTCCCTGACAGGAGGTGGAGGGGTTGAGGGTTGGTCTCCTCTCCTAAGCAACAAGCAATAGAACAAGGGAAAATGGCTTTAACTTGCACTAGGATAGGTTTACCTTCAATCTTAGGAAATATTTCTTCACTGGAAGGGTTGTCAAACACTGGAACAGGCTGCCCAGGGCAGTGGTGGAGTCACCATCCCTGGAGAGGTTTAAGAAACACGTGGCACTTGAGGATATGGATTAGTGGTGGGCTTGGCAGTGTCACATTAATAGCTGAATTTAATAATCTTAATGTTCTTTTCCAACATCAACAATTCTACAATATAAAATGACTGTGAGCTCGAGCAGCGCTACCTTGAACAAAAAACACAGTTGGAAAACTAAATTCAAAGTCACTTACTATTTCCAGGTGGACTTTGGCAATGGGGAGGGCAAGGAAATGCCCCCACTTAAATGGTCTGTGAGCTTAAAGTGGCTGAACACAGGAGCAGGTCAGACAGGCTGCTGCTGCCTGTGTGTGTCTGTGTGTGTTTGCAGTGCCAATTAATTACATCTCTCTGTGGCGTGGTAGCAATTCCATCCAGGGGAAATGAGAGAACGTGCAGTTAAATAACCCTCTGTGTGTATGTGTAATTTCTGGAGCTTCCTGTGAATGCTAATATTGTGATTGGACAAGTTATTTCTCAGCTTTTGCAACCACCCAGCAGAGTAGAAGTTCTGTGAAGTTCTCAGTGATTTTTTTTCCCTAGTGAGAACACACGAGGGCTGGTAAAGGCGTGATCTGTTTTCATTTATCTTTACAATTCCTAATCACTGGATAAAAATCTTTGTTTGCTTTCAGGGAAATAATAGAAGAAAGAAAGATCTACAGCTTGTTTAAAAAAAAAAAAGTGTAAAGGTATTAATTCTTCATGTATGGAAATTCAACTCGAAAAACAAACCTAAGCCAAGGAAGTATTTCAGTCTGAAATCTATGGCTTTGGTTTTTTTTGTTGTTGTTCTCTGCTTCTGACTGCCATTGTGTGGGATGGTGCCTGTTTGGAGGTGTTAATCTATACATAATGAAATTTCAGAGAACACACGTACTATATCTGTAGTGCTCCAACTGTTCTTTGAGATTCCTGTGAATGCATCTCACATAATAACCAAAGAAAACAGTGGAAAGCCTGTGATTAGAAACCTAACAAGTAGAGCTTATTTAGTGATAGCTAAAAAAGCTACAATTCACTGCTCTGGCTTGCTTTATACAGCTCAACAAGACAGATCTGGGCTTTTGTTGGTGTAGAAAACACTCCAAAACAGAGTACAGGAATTTATGATTTCCATGACTCACTTTGAAAATCTATCTTTTTCCAAAGTTTTTCTTCATCCTGGTGAAAATTCCTTTTCAAAGGATCGAGCTCTGTTATACTTGTTAGTTTAATCTTTTTTCCTCCATCCTAAGTCAGAGCTAAACAGCACTGAAAGATTACAACCATTAACAGCATAGCTAATACCTGAGTCCTTATAAGAGAGCCATACATAAAATTACTGTTCCTTATGTACCAACTTCACATTTGGCCTTATCTTCTGGGATATTGTGTATTTGTCACTTGCTGAACTGGAGGGAGGGTGTAGTCTATGTCAAAACGACTTCTATCTGAGCAGTCTGTGGCACACAGACATGAAGTAAGAAGTAATTGAAGTGCCTATTTGTTATAGCTGAATATTGCAATATATTGGTACTTTGTGCACTAGGTTGTTATGTATATTCCAGGTTCACTGCTGACATGGTTTGAGGGGAAATTGGGCTTTATGAAACAGCCCTGATGCACTAAAAAAGTTTTGTGAAATGGACAAAATACTTGTGTTTGAATTTTATTGATTGATAGAAGGGGAGGTGAAATAGGAAACTGTATTTCTGGAGGCAAGTGTATGAAGACAGATCAGAACTGCCAGAATAAAGCAGGCTGGGGAAGAGGAACACGATGTAAAAGGCAAGTGAAAAAGCAAGAGGAGGTGACTGTGAGTTGAGTACTGAGAGTAAACCAGACTAGAAAAGATCTAAAAATAGAACAAAATTTAAAAGACGCATTATTGGAAGTAAAACCAGGAAGGGCCACTGAGACTTCTGTCAGGAAAATATATGGAAGTATGGAAGTAAACCTCAGCAGTGGAAGGGAAAAAGCAAGAACAGTTGACTTGCAGGGTTCTGGGGGCTTTTTGCGGGTTTGATTTAGTTTTTGGTTTTTTTATTAAAAAAAGATTGGCAAAATCTCTTGGATGTTGATAATATCACAATATGAGGGGAGAACTTCAATAGCTGGCAGATGATAATGTAACTGTCACTGTTGTGCATATGGGGAGATGTCTGTGAAGTTCATAAAAGTGTTTCTAATTTCTAGTTCTCTCTATTAAACATAGAAGGAGTTTAGAAGCCCTGTGTCCTTAGTGTTGCTGTGGGGCGTGGATTTGGTGTTAATTCAAGGCACTTTACGTGTGAGAGTCACCACCAAGGACTTCCTGAAGCATCAGGGGTTCCCTCAGAGGTGTCTCCTGCAGTCCTGGAAAGACCTGGCCCCGTTTCATTTATGAGATCTGACGAGATCGTAGCCTGGGGTGGGAATGGCTTCTGCAAAGAGCTCCACAGACTCGGGGAGGAGGACAGATTGGGGTCGGGCTGACAAGATTTAAGTTGACACACATTTTGTGAAATGAAAAGGTCATGTTTCAATGAAAAAGGAGTGGGGGTTTTGTTTGTGGGATTTGTCTTCTGGCTCCAGTTTCACTGATGGCAATCTGGCCCACAAACGTAAGTGAATGCCGCCAGCCCTTGGATATCAGGGCTTTATTAAGGATCTCAGGTGGCTGCAACTCATTCATCTGATATGTCCCCATTGCTAAAATAGGCCAATGCACTCCACACCTCCCACACCTTTTGTATATGAGGAGCTTCACCCATGGCTTCATAAACTAATAATATCTAAGAAAGCTTTGCACCTCTCATGGCATGGATGGCAGAACTGCTCTGATTCCCCTCCTCCTTGAAAAATCGACCTGGGGGAAAATATCCTGTCCTTTTGTTTCTACTATAAAATTTTAAACCTAAACAAGTAAAGATTTTAAATAGGGTAAAACTTCAATAAGGAAATTTTTACTTCTACTGAAACATTCCTCATTTGGTTCTGTTTTTTTTGGTTGTTTTTTTTTTTTTTTTCCCTATTGAAACACTTACAGCATCACCTCAAAGCTGTAGCTGTGCTCTGTGCTGTCTGTAAATGCAACAAAAAGAGTTGCTTCTGGCACAAAGAGACTATAATTTATATATAATATAAAGCAACTGTAGGGAGTTCTCACTAATACGGACTCCCCATCTGGAAATAAGCTGTTGTTGAGCTGTCTGCTGTGGACAGAAGGGTTGAGCTGGAGGTTTCTGTTCTCTGCATTTAAGACTGCTTTTAAAGGACTTCTCCTGACTGTTATTTTTCCTTCTCCTCAGTACTTTTCTCTTTGGCATTGATTTGTTTACAGCTCTGTAAGTTGCACCCAATTTCCACCTGCCATGGAGGTGCAATGACTTAAGTTGGATCTCATACATAAGGAGCTCCTAATATCAGTTGGAAGTACAGTACCCCTAAGGTGTTCCTATTAAGACCCTTAACTCACTGGTCCTAATTTTCCCTTTGTGCAGCTGGTGTGGCCACTGCAAGCACTTGGTACCAGAAAGAAAAATCTTTAATTTTCCTAAACACACATGCATTGTGATGCTATTTTTGGAACAGATGGAAGCCATTCCCTCAGATAGTATTAGTGACTAACATGGCAGTAAATTCTTCCACTTATACTGCAGTGCTCCTTCCTACAGGGGCAAATAAGCACTTCCATTTTTGCCTTCTTTGATCAGAACCATCAGCATGTCCACAGCATCTAAAGACTAGCATTTCCCTACTCAAGTGAATATCATAGCAGCAAATCTCCACTCCACGGGCAAATGAGTTGTGCCAGGCATTTTAATGATGGGGTAGGTTAGCCAGGTTATAATTGTCTTTAATTTGCACTTGCAGAAGCTGTAACATTTACCTGAACATGATTGGCACTGGGAGAAGGGGGAAATTATGTCTCACTTTTGAAAAAGAATCAAAGAAACAACTTCAGATCTCATATTTGAAACAGAATATCCTGCTGATTGACCATGCACATTGGTAGCAGTAGGATTTTTTTGATCCATAGAGCTGAATGATCGCTGCAAGTAGTGAACACAAAAAATTAGTTCCATGGTGGAAAGCATATACTTTTGCTTTTATTTTATCTTTTATTTTTTCCTTTTCAAGAGCATTTCAGAAGGCTCAGCCCTTCTCCCTGCTGAATGCCACATTGAATCCCTGCTCTTTGCTCCATTGTCCTTGAAGACCTGGAAAATTTTTTAACTAAGGTTATCTGAGGTTTTGACTAGTTTAGCTATTTTTAATAACAAAAAGGAGAGGCTGTCCTTCCCTTCCCGCCCACTATTGCACCATTTTACAGTAAGATATAATTTCCTTCTTGAGTAAGAAATGGGTGATGAGCACCATAACTAGTGCAGGTCTACACACCAGTCCTGGCACATCTCATGAACTTGCAAACCAAGGTTGTGCTTTCTCTTCTGTTGTGCCTTGCAAACTTCCCCTCTTTCTTTGCAGAAGTTCTTGCAGAAAATACCTACAGTCTTCAATTTCATCCCTACTGCTGCATTTTTTTTTGTTATTTTTCAGCTTCTGCAGTGAATGGCTTTTGCTGTCAGTGTTTCTGTTCTGTAGGAGGGAACTGTGGGTGGTTACAGCTGTAACGTGTGCTCCATAATCTCGAAGCATTTGTTAGAAAATTTCCCGTTTGCTCTGTTTCAATTTTTAACCAGTTGAGCGGCGCATGCTGGTGCCCCGGGGTAGCCTTGCTGCTCTGGCATCACAGGCTGAGCTGCATCCCACCAACATTTGGAGCACTTGCCAATTGCAGCAAGACCCCGTGAGACCCAGAGCCTTCAAAGAGAGGATGAGATGAGGGATGGGGATTGTATTTTAAGCCTCGCAATCACTGTGGGTGGGAATTGAGGAGAGAGGCTCCTGAAGATTTGATTTTGTGTTTGGTTTAATTTTTTTTCTCCCTAATCTTCTGGCCAGCCAGTCCACAACCCACATTTCTGCCTAAGCTCCTGAGGGCATATTAGAGGAGAGTGGGAGCTGTCTTTTTGGTAGCCAGCAGCAGAAGGGCCTAAGTATTGACTGGGAAATGTGTGAGGAAAGCAGAAGGCATGAACAGCAGGTGGTTTGGATGGGAAAAGGCATTTCAGATTAGGGGAGAGGAGGAAATAGACCACTGCTTGCCTTGGTTTGATTCCATCCCGAGCATTTGAGAGCATGTGGATGTTATGTCCTCATGTTAGCACTCTCCACAAACCCTTTTAAAAATTTTTCTTATTGTGATGTGATATTTGCCACACACGTTTCCTTGATACTGTTGTTATAGAGACATTTCTCCTCTCCCAGCGCCAGCTATTAAGAGCCATCATGTGCAATGGCATTTGAGTTTATTCTTCTCCTGGCATTAGCAGAGAACTTTCTTCTCTTTGTAAATGTTGAAATGTTTTGCAGCTTAGATATAAATATAGCAAAACCATATCGCTTTAGTTCCAGCATCTGGTAGGATCACTTTCATACATAATTGAGTAAAAATTAGAATTTAAACAGCAATTTTGTCACTATTTTGTTACTTTAAAACCAAAAAAAATCCAACTTTTTTTTTTAGTCATGCTATGGATAAACAAATATCTTCTTTCTTTCAAGCTAAAAATAGCTACAAATTCAGTCTCTTTTTCTCAAATTGCTTGCAATTTATATTAGCAGTAGTTTCAAGATCTGAAGTGTGGATCTGCTTATTGAACAGTCTGTGGATTAATGGATAGAGGATCACGGGCTTTGTCAGGGAGACAGACATGAAACCCTGGTTGCCCCTTGTTTACTATAATGGGAGTCCACTTTTGATAATCTGGTAAAGAAATGAATGCCAGATGAAATGTGTCAGTCTCACCTGTTTACAGAGAGGTTCCTGCAATGCTGGGTGTGCATCAGGGAGAGAGGGGGCAGTCCTCTACACTGCTGAAGTACACTATTCAACCTCTCTCTTGAGAAAGTACCTGGCAGATTTGTGGTGGGTTTTAAAACTGAAACAGAGGATCTATTTATTCTCTCTTCTTTTACTTCCCCTACTATTTCTTTCTTTCTCATTTCTTTGCATTCCCTTGTGTTTTGGGGGAGCCTTTGGACCCAAAGACCTTTGAAAAACTGCCCCAGGTTTTGTCTTTTCAAGTCTGGTCTCATTTTCAGTGCAGAAATATTGTTCAAGCCTAGTAGCAGGCAGAATTATGTGTTCAGGAGAGGAGGCTGCATGGAAGAAGTTTGGAGGCTCTTTTGTGAACTAATTATAAATTTAGTATCTTCGTCTAACCTTCTGAACAAAGACTGACAGGCATCTATATTCCCTTTTGCACAGTAATTCAAGCCTTTAAATTCCCTGTTTGTATTAAATCAGTTGATGAAACTTCTGTGATTCTCTGCAAGGAAACATTTGTTTATACATATAGAGAGAGCCTGCAGTGCTGGGGAAGGGAAATGACTCTCGGTCTCAGAGCTCCTCATTCAGTAAGTTCCTCTTTGCAAGGGTGAAATATTTTTACTAGTGCTAGTTTGTAATTTGAATTTTTATGCAAAAGTAGTATGACTATTGTTTGGGAAAATAGCTGAGCCTTTTCTAATTTCGTTGTTTTTTTCTTCTGGTGACTTAAGACTGAAGTCATACACAGGGGATCTGTGGCTGTGTCTGGAAATTGATATCATTAGTTCCTGCTTCTACTGCAGCTACTTTGGGGGAGGATCTTCTTGGCAAACAATGTCTGTGCCAGAGGTCTGTGCTGTAGTTGGAGACCTGTTACATCTTTTAAAAACCTGTAAAAGGTGGGCTCTGCTGCAAGTTTCACCTAAAGTTAAACAAAGCAGATAACGTGGGCAAAGGATGGATAAGCCACTGCAGGCTTCTCAATTCCAGTGATTTAGATTACATTGTTCTTAATCTACACGAAGGCCTCCCACTTTTGGAAGAGATGGCCAGTAGTAAAAGAAAGTTTAACATCACTTGGTGGTTGTAATTTGCTATCTTTTTGCATCACAACACTTATTTTGCAGTGTTCGGAAAAGACGTGTTACAGAGTGAGAGAATTTTACATGCCATATCTTCATTTAAAAGCTGTGGCACGCATTAAATTTAATTACTCTCCTTCTATGGCTTAAATTGAGGGCAGCTTCAAAAATGAGGGTGGCTTCTATTAAACTTAATTACTTTTCCCTGCAGTCTGCATGGTTAGTAATCACGGGAAGATTCTAAACAAAGATACAGTAAAGAGATTCTTTTATGAGAATAGGGCTGGAAAGAAGCCTATAAAATACAGAGAGATGCCAAATACCTTTTATATCCAGTTTAAATTTATTATTGTTATAGTTAGCTGGTACAATAATAATAATAATAATAATGTTTCAGCATGATTAAGAAGGTATTGTTGGGGTAGGGGTGTTAGTTGCATTTGGTCTTTCAATGTTTAAGCAATGAATTCCTCAATTTCTTCAAGTTCTTTTGCAGATTTATGGGGTGAAAAAAGGTTAATAATAGAATTTTTTTACAATGTGTTCTATTGACTATAGATGGCAGATCTGACAGTTAAAATGAAAATTGTTCCAGAAGAAACTAATTATTTGAGATGTTATAGGGATGTGTAATTATATTCACCTTAAAAAAAAAAAAAAAAAAAAAAAAAAAGGGGGGGAAGTTTTATTACAACTGTGCTTTTTAAAGAACAAGTGGAGAAATAAAAGTAGTAATTGTTCATAATTATAGCTAACTGTAATTGCACACGACCGCAGTATGCAGCACATCAGCAGCAGATTAAGAGATCCTGGCATATGTGTAGTGTGCAGAGCAACTTTGAGAAGAGGTGCAGTTTTATGAATACAGTTAAGTATAATTTAGTTCTCCTACTTCAAATTCCATCCATGTTGATTTTATTTTATTTTTATGGCTATTATGGCAAGATAATTGTCTGCTGGAAAGTGCTGCAGCAATGATTTGTCTGTTACAAAGGAGTCAAAAACCTTCAAAAGGAAAACTTGTTTTCTTTTACACCAGTGATGTGGTGGGACCAGGGGAGATTTTCCCAAATGCCCTTGTGTATCTCCTGATGCAGATAGATGGTTAGAGGAATTTTTTTTCCTTAAGCATCTCAATATAAGCAGTATCGAGCTCCCAAGGATTCTGCACCGTGGTTGGAAATCTTTGTTAGCAATCTATCCACAAGTTTTTTTAAGATGCAAACCCCTCAAAAATGTAACCCATGAGTCTTTAGATAATGTGAAAATACTGCTTTGAACAAAATCCAGAAATGTGAATGCCTAGAGGTAGATTATGATTTCTTCTCTCGCACCTGATTTACAGCCTCACTTTTTTCTTTCAGCTGAGTGCACGCAGCTCCTGTTTTTGAGTGCAGCCTCGCCTGTAGAACATTAAGCTGTCATTACACAGTGAACTAAAGAGGGAGTACAGATGCTTAAAGGAAGCTGCTGAGCTTCAAAACAACTGGCTGCATTTCCTGCTCCAAAACAGATCATTACTGAAAGAGCAGGGGTCAGTGTGCACCATGTTATCGATGAACGTGTGCGTGGTCCTGTGATGATAATTTCTGCATCTCTTTAGTACATCAGATGCTTTCAGCCTTTGTCTTGATATGCCAGGATGCTCTCCCATGTTCCCAACCTGTTTTAAGCTGTTCCTTTTACCAAAAAATAAATAAAGCCCATCTGTCACCGGATGCCTTCTTTCCAAAAGAGTTTTTCAAAATGTTTCAGTCTTGGGCCAGCAGCAGAGTTAATTTAGCCTAAAACTTGGTGGACCAGAAGGGATCTTTTGCACTGCTGAGATAGGGCTGGTTTTTTGCCCTGCTCGCTGGCACAAAACTTAGCCCCAGTTGCAAGAAGCTGTGCTTCTAAGTTTTTTTTTTGTCTTTGTAGTTTGGGGAAAGTGTGGATGCCTACTCCAAAACAGCAGAGAAGGCTCTCTGAAAGAACTGTATGGTTTTTAAAAAAGGGGTTTCATCAAGATGGACAAAAATGCACAAGAAGTGAGTGGCAGATATATTCAAGAGTGAAAAGAAATTGGGTGGAATCACTCACAGAAAAAAGAAAAGGTAAAATTGATGGCTGAGTACACAAGCAAACATGCTGAGGTGTACGTATAATAGAAATTAAACTCATTCCTGCAGGTAGCAATAAGAAATCAAAACTTGTTGTTTTATTGTGTGGAGAATCTAGTGATAACTGGCATGTTCTAAATAAATCATTCACTTCAAATGGCAGCACTGTAGCAAAAATGTATCTATTACAGGGCTGCTAATAAGCAAATGTGAGCAGTATTTCTTGACAGCAGGCTGTGATTGTTTTTTAATAAATCTGTGTTAAGTAGGAAAGGAATAAAAGCTGACACCCAAATAGAAATTCACTTTGGCTCTTGTTTTCTCACTCCAAGTATAGACGGATGCATTGACCCAGATCAGAAATTCTTGAAGGATAATTCTGGTTAGTAGAAGCCAACATGGAACCAAATGTGTATACATTTGTGTATGTGTTCCCAAAAAACTTAATGATACCATTGCAAATGCTGAACATGTTCCCCACTCCTCTTTGTTAATACAGTGTTGCTTATGCTCTGCAATAAACTATTATTTCTGTGCTATTTCTGTAATTACATTTAATAATCATCTCTCACAGTCCAATAGTATCAAATGTAGGAGTCTTTTCAACAAACCATGATAAATAGCTCCTTGCCGAACTGTTGTACTTGAGGAAGCTTTATGGCTCTCTTTGTAAGATTTGTCATTTTCTTAATGCTGCTTCAAAAAGCTTCTGAGCTTTGTTATGGACCCTCACTGTATTTTTCCCTTCCCCCTCTGCCTTCGAGTGTAGCTGGGTAAATGAAACTTAATGTGCCATTTCCAAGCACTGTGACACTCCTCCAGGGCTGGTTACATTTACCATGGCTGAAGTCTAAATAAGTGAGTTTTAATGAGCAGGAATGGTTGCTAATAGCCGATTCAGGTACTTAGTAGTCCATGTTATTTAACTGTGGTAGAATTACAGAACATAAATGGTCTGATGATTAATAGATGAACCTGCTACATATTGCAGTCTAATAGTTTTTGCCATTAAAGAACTATCTTAACGTCTTTGGGTTTGGATGTGGCTGGGGAGAAAAGGGCTTGCTTGTAGATTTATATCACTGGTAACTTACACTTTAAAACACTTTATATCGTAATTTCACAACACCATTGCTATATTTTTCAGTAACATTTATGAACTTGTTGGAGAACAATGGTACTTGTGTACTTCCATTTCCTGAGGTGGACAGCTCAGCAGATTTATTCTCTCTGGTTAGGGTTGTCAAAAATAAACTCAACCCATCCTTTTAAGGTCAGAAATAAGAGGACAGGGAGTTAGATCTTAATCTCTTTTCTGTTCCTGTCCCATTAATTTTTGGTAGTGGTAGACAGACCAATAAGAACAAAAGCTGACTGTGTTGTTTTGAACATTTCTGATTTGTGGGAGGACAGGTGGCAAGAGGGAAAAAATAAAGAAACGAAAAGTAACAGATGAACAACAAATGAGCAAGAATGAAGAAATAATAGCGTCCAACATCTGTTGCAGTTTGTGCTGAGATACTCCAGAAGATACCACAGTATTTATGGAAATAGTATGAGGACTGTTTTGAACTGCAGCTAATGGGACACAGACTCCTGACTGGCAGGCTTGTTCAGAATCCTTTCCACATTTTTCCTGTTCTCTTCCATGTTTCAACCTGGCATCATTGTATTTTGGATTACAAGGAGGATATGTCAGGACAGAGAGGAGTTAAGAAGTAAATTTACCCTTGATTAACAACCACAAAAAGGAAGTAGCCATTTCAGCAGGTGGATGAAAAGACAATATGGACAAACATCTTAAGGAAATGTTAGCAAAATTCATATTCCAGGTAGACAAGCTGTGTTCAGTAGTTCCTGTATCCATTTGGTGAAAATAGTGCTGAAGGAGAGCAGGTTTTTCCAAACCCAGTGAATGCTTCTCCAGAGGCAGGGCAAAGGTAGTGGCAGCATTTATCAGAGCTGGTTTCTGTTTCCATAGCTGGCAGGGTGGGCAGGTGAGTCTGCATCTGCCCATGCTACAGTGTGTGGCTATGCTCAGCACCTCTCCTACAGTGTGGAAGCTCAGCAGGAGCTGATCTTGAGGGATTTCTTGAATTTGCTCCTTCTGAGTGGAAAAATACAGCAAGAGTGCACTGGTCTCAAAACTGAAAGTGGAAGAGGCTGCACTCACCCAAAGCCTGGAGATTTGTGGGATTTTCTGTGGGGTTGTTGTTTTTTGGGGTGTTTTTATTGGCCATGCTTTTTTAAAAAAATGTTTAGCTTTGTTTGTGTTTTTTCCCCTGGTAGTTGCCGATGCCATTCCAGTATTTTTGCATACTGAACTGGGCAAACAAGACCATCCCTTTCCTAATTTATGCTGGTTCTCCCAAGGTCCCTGTACTTAACATCCCACTTTGTTCTAGAAGTTCTTCCTTCACAAAACTTCAGAGATCCCCAAATGCCCATCTCAGCCCAGCCTGCATTGCCTAAGAAAATGAGTAACTGTTTGAATACATAATAGCTGAAGTATCCAAGTTGTTTAGCTTCAGTAAAGTATTTTGAGACCAAGATGAGATGCCATTTCCAAGCTTGGCATTTCTTGGCAGGGAATCAAGAGTTACTTCTCTGAAATGAGTTTAAATAAAGCCTCCAAACTTTTTGAGTGGCTTGAAGTTTGTGTATATTAGTGAAAACATCTGACACCAGGGAACACCAGAGTTTTGAACTGTTGGCATTGCGAGGTTTGTGAGGGAAATATGGGCAGGAAGAGTGAGCTGTGGGCATTCAACAGAAAACAGTTTTCTTTTTGACATTCATCACTGAAGACATCAACTTTTGACCCAACCAGTGGCTCATCATAAAGACACTTGTGTAAATTGTACACATAACTGGGCCTCTCACCCTACACAAGTGTGGCAAAGTCTTAAACATCTGAAGATACTTTCTGAAGCCCTGTAGAACATGTCAGAAACTAGGGAAATAGTTTAGGCTCTCATCATCTATAGAACTTGAACAATTTCCATGTCTTTTTGTGTCTCTCTCATGCAGCCTTGTGAATGTATGACTTCTTGGGGTTGCTCAGCCTGGAGATGAGAAGGCTCCATGCAGCCCTATAGCACCTTCCAGTACCAGAAAGGATCTACAAGAAAGAAAAGGAGGGACTTTTTATTGGGGAGCGTCATGACAGAAAGGGTTACAGATTTAAACTGAGGAGGGTAGATTTATATTAGGTATTAGGAAGAAATCTTGCCCTGTGGGGGTGGTGAGGCCCTGGCACAGTTTGCCCAGAGAAGCTGCCCCATCCCTGGAAGTGTTCTAGGGCAGGTTGAATGGGGCTTTAAGCAACCTGGTCTAGTAGAAGGTTCCCTGCGCATGGGGTGATCTTCCAGCTCAAACCATTTTATGACTCCATAATTCTTCTGTAGAATTAGCACATGGCCCAGAATTCTCCTGCAGTTCTATATTTGCACAACTAAGTGTGACCCAAAGTTGCTGCCGAGACTTTGGGTGTGATTCCCCTCCTTTCCTTGGCACAGTGAGAAGAGATGGTGGTAAAGTAACACTGCACCAGTGGCAGTGTAGCATGAGCTACAGGTCACTCAAATACCAAATGTGTGAGATTTTCTACCCTGGGAGATTACAGCAGGTTCAATGAGCATATGAGGAGGAACATCTGCTCTGTTTTGGATGATCTTTCTTCTCATTTTGGAGAGAGACAGAGGATATTTTCCTCCTACTGAGCTCCCTGAGGCAGTTGCCTGTGCAATGTTTCTTCCTCTTCCTGTGCTAACAGGGTGAGGGTGTTGGAGTGGTACCATGCTGGATTCTCCCCCATGTTCTTCCTGCTGCTTGCTGTGTCCTAGAGAGACAAATCCTGTACCCACAGTGCTTTCTTTCTTCATTCTCAACCTGGTAACTTTCAAAATGCACTCTTGCCTGAGAAAACACATGGCAACAGCCACATCCACAAAGGCAGGGTCTGACCTTGGAGCAAAGCACCAAAGTGGGATCTTCATTTCCTCTCCATGCCCTGGCATTTCTCCCTAATGACCCTGGCTGAATTGCATCCCATCTGTGTCCCATTACCAGTCTCTCAAATGGACACTGATGTGTTTCTCCCACCTATTAATTTCTATCTTCCTCTTTAGTAGGAGAGCAAAATATGTATGAGATAGAAGTTTCATGTGACGTCCTTGGTGGGTAGTTAGACAAGGGGCCAGAATCTTAGCTGGGAGTGGTAGTTAAATTGCAAGGAGTGAGAATTTGGCCTGAATTATGCTTGCAATTATAACTTGTAATTATTGTAAGTTATAATATTGCTGTCTTCAAAGAAGTTGGGGTGAAGGGTAAATCAAAACCTGATCTTTTATAAAATATATAAAGTAGTCCCAATGATGAGGGCAGGTTTTATTTGGGGTATTATTGTACACAGGATGTACAGTGAACTTGAACAGTTTTTCATGGCAGGTGTTATCACTGACTGCATAGAGATTTCTTTCCGCATACCTAAGGAGGAATAAAAAATTCAGAAGTAGCAAATTTAGAATACTGAAAAATGCAGCTTTTAAAAATAATTGTGGGAGAAAACAACAAGCATGTTTGCTCATGTCCTTTATCTCAGTCAGCTAATCTTGCAGAATGTCACATTGCATAGAAATAGATTTTTACATATGAACTTGTTACATCACTTCCTAAAAAAAGAGTATTTAGCTTGTACTTAAATAGCACATTCAGAGACTGTTTATGCAGAATTTCTGCTGCAAATGTGTGATCCTTGTTAGATAGCTAAGCTCGGTGCGAAGATACAACATGGCATTGTATTTATTTGCTGCTTACTGTGTGAAAGAGAAAATACTTACAGAAGTATCAGTTTGAAATCTCGATAGTTTTTAATAGTCTAAGCATTTTAAAAGATGAAATCGGTTTTGACCATTTTGATCTCTAGTTGGCATAGGGATCAATTCTACCAAAAAGATACGTAAAGAGCATGAGGTATGGAAAAAACAAAGCCTTCTCTGAAATCTATCAAATTAATCATAGCAAAACTGCATCCAGAATTTAAACCCTATATTGTATCCAAATGTTTATGTTGCTGCACGCAAACAAATCTGAGATACTATCCAATTTAAGACCAGTGAAATATCTTGTGTCTCACAACAGCATTTCAATACACACTATTAATTCTTCCAAGTCAAGGCAGACACAGTCCCCACTGTGATTTTAGGAAGAGCAGAGACAACAATGTGTCTTTGGAGGTGCCATTTTTCACCTGAAATGTGAAATCAATGCCCTGACCATTTGTGGTCATTAAAAATCCCACTGCACCATTCTGCAAGAGCAGAGGCATTGACTCCCAAGTCTTGGTGAAACTCCAAGAAAGTAATTATATTCCTCCTGATACAACCTTCCTTTTAAAGCTAATTTAAAGTTCCTCTTTAGCTGTTCTCCCCTGCTTTGAGTGGAAAATCCTTCTTTATCCCTTTGTAAACTTTTCTTTAGTTCTGCTTTATACTGCCAATTAGGAGTTGTCTTTTGCCACATTGCTGAGGCATGTCGAGGAGTAGAGAATGTGTCTGCAGTTGTAGACCCTACAATTAAAAAAGCTTTATTGATGGTCTGGTTGAGTGGTGTTGTTCAGCAACAAATTTTCGAGCCTTCTCCACCCCAATTTTCTTGTGTTCCTCAGTTGGTGGTGCAATGTCTGTGTGTAGGCAGAACCAGGAAAAAGTGGTCAAAAGCATCAGGTGAGTTGTTTGTTCTGCCAAGTCAGATTTGCCCCTGGGGCAAAGCAAAGAACTACTTATGGTTATGAAATATTTGGAAATATTTCAAGGTAGAACTTCCTAGTTGTCAACAGTATTGCAATTTGTTATATATATCAGCACTCTTGGCATTATCAGTTATGCCCACTGGATATTCCTGGAAAAAATACCTGTAACTTTTCAAGTGATCATCCAAATATGTCATTATTCTTCAACGTGTACTTTTTTCTTTTTACAAATATATGCCTTCCAGGAAGATCAATGTTCATGTCAGTGGTAGGACTCTGTTTAGTGAAGGGTTGAATGTTTCACCCAAATCAGAAATATCAGCTTAACCTATTGGGATTTTTTTGTACTTTAAGGAAAATGAGCACAAGCAATGGAAGTTACTGCATCCCTGGGAATCAAAGGGGTCATGTTCACCTGTCCTGGAGAAGACAGGACCTTTTAACCCTCCTGGCTGAAATGTTGACTTCTGCTTCTGATGCCTTAAACATCAGGGTTGACGTCCTTAACCTCAGGGTCAGGACACCTCTCTTTCCAAACTGGGAGAATACCCTGTTCTGCATCCTGGGACTCTTCTGCTTGCATTTGAGCTGCATTCTTACCAGCAGACCATGCAGATCCCTTCTCCAGCTTTGCCCTTATCCTCATGTGCCTTGTGTGCCGTAGGCGGGCTTTATCCTCTCCCCAAAGTGTGAGATGGAAAAAGGAAGAACGGTAACGCGATTGCAGGAATGTGTTGCTGCCTTTTTTTGCATCTTCCCCAGCACCCTGACAGATTGCATAGCTAGAATCCATATGCTTTCCTTTTCAGAAAAAAAGTTGTTCTCAGTGGAGACCTAAAGCTTCCGAATCACTAAGGGTCATGATCCCACAGAACTAAAAGATAATTTCTAAGTGTAGTCTTGACTTGCATGGTTTGAACTTGGTACTTGCTCAGGTTACTGGGGTGCATTTAGCCCAGATGACCTCAGCTGCCCTTTAAAACCTGCCCTGTCTCTTGTGCCTCAGTTTACATCACTGCAGAAACACAGCAAAAACCATCAAGTGGTTTGGGTTGGAAGGGACCTTAAAGATTATCTCATTCCAAGCTTCCTGCCATGGGCAGGGACACCTTCCATTAGACCAGGTTGCTCCAAGCCCCACCCAACCTGGTCTTGTCATCACTTCCAGGGATGGGACAGCCACAGCTCCTCTGGGCAAACTGCAAAATGTTGCAGAGTCAAACTTCAGAGCTGTGTTGTGCCAAATCCTGCATGTAGGTGGGTAACAACAGCTGCCAGTCAGCCTCAGAGAGCAGAGCACCATATGATTTCTCAGTGAACAAAACATTTAATATAAACACAACACTTTCCAGATATTACGAAGAGTTTTTCCTGAACAACTCTTTTTAAACAAACTATTAGGCAGTAAAGTCTGTTTGCTGATCTTTATGCAGATCTTCCCACTTCCACTTCACTGTAAGGTTTTGACTAAAATATTTATATTTTTCTGCTTTGGTATACATCCTACTCCAATCCTACGGGCAGGATTTCTCAGCCCGCAGAGAGAAATGACAAAATGCCTGTGTGCTGCTTGGTTCACCCACACTGGCTCTCTGGGCTTTGAGAAGAGCTACATGGTCCCCTCGAGAGTGCAAAGCCTCTGCAGTAGGTCAAAGCTCCTCACAGGTCTCAGAAACAATTGGTCACTTTGCTTTCTTGGAAGGCCCCATGGGAGGGTGCAATATTTTGGGGTGCAGATCTCCCACCCAGCACTCTCTTGGTTCCAGCAGCACCGACATCTTCCATAGGTACAGATCATGTTGTCCCAAATCTGTCCTTTTGCAGCTGAACACAAAACGCTTATAAATTGTAAGTGACCTTCCTGGGAATGCTGCCCTGCTCTTCCATAATATCACCCTCCTCGTCACAGCTTTTCCAGGGTCTTCAGCCAGGTCCTCTCCTTGCCTTAGCTCTGTTAAGCATTAGCTCATCCCATTTGCATTGGATTTTAGTGGAATTCAGGGCAGCTCTGACAAAGCATTCAAGTTTCCATCCTCACTCTTTTTCAAGGTCATCCTTTCATATCACAGGCAGGATGTAAAAATACATGATCTTATATTCATTTTCCCTTTGAGTATTATCTTCTTGTTTTCATCTTAGAATTTTTTGTTTCCCGTAGATACAGTAAATTGTGAGTTATATTTATTGTGTGTGTCATTGGGGAGTATTAGGGATCTGAAAATTGGTTGTGCAAGTTCTAGTTTCGGTTTCTTGAATGACTACAAAATGATCTATTATCTTTAAACAAACTTTAAGGGTTTTCTTGTTGAATAATTTGCTTCAAAAGATTTTCTTTTTTAAACTCCCATGAAATATATTTATAGAGTGGTGTTTCAATTCCTAATATTTATAGGAACACTTACTGTGGACATTAATCATCTTCAGCAGTCCATGTACCATTTATTTTCAATGGCATGGTGGGGATACTTGTGTTTGTTTTTTGGGAAATAATATTTTTAGTTTCATAATCGAAAGTGGGGTTAATTTGTTTTTATGGTAGAAGTGTTTACTGAGTTGATGAGAAGCAGTGAACTCTTTGGATAGTTGGGAACTAATCAGACTTTTACTTGTGAGTTTGAATTTTATTTGAATTGGATTTGTGTTTCCAAAACCACTACCTTACATATTTTTGCTCAAAAATGGAATTTGATCTGACCAAATGTCAAATTGGCAACAAAACTAATTACATTAAAAATGTATGTTAAAGACCTGCAGTGTCTTTGCTTAACATTCTGATCACATTCAGATTTTTTACCACTGCATCGACTATTCAATAATTGTTTCCACAATGCTAACATCCCTTGTAGAGAGGGTTATTTAACAAGAATGAAAATCTTTAGAAATTTAGATACACCAATCACTCACTCCTCTGCTCAGAAACCGACAGTGTGGTTCCAGTTTTAACATCCTCTTTTAAACCTACATTATTCTGCTTCTTGATGCTTCCTGCAGCACCCACCCATGATTTGCCTGGTTGTCTCTTTAAGCTGGATGAGCAATTGCTATTTTATAAAATGTGCTGCCATACCCTAAAGCAATACAGTTTGTGCCATTCTCTTATTGGAACAGTAATGGGTAGCTAAAGGCCACGGAGCCCCTTTAGAAGAAGAAACAAAGAGATGCCCAGATCCAGGTTTTTTCCATCAAAAAAAACCCCCATTTCAATAAAAAGAGATGATGTCTGGGATTAACAGCGGAAGGGGGAAATGTCCTGACTGCTGGAACCATTTAGTGTTTCAGTTCTTTGATAGGTTACAAAAAATATCATATTAATTCTTTGAACTGTGTAAGTCATGAGTAGGGCTTGGAAAATAAGGCAGTGTGATACCAATGGGCAGGAGTATAATGAAAATAAAATATCTAAAATGTTCAGCTGCATCAAATAACCCCATAGAAACTGAGTCTGTATTGCTCTACTCTAATTTTTTTTCTTATCTCTTTACATTCACTTGCTCTTGCTCCTGGCTCTCACCTTTGATGTCATTTATATCATGGACTTTGTTCATCACAGACACCTGTTAAATATGTACCTGGCTGCCTTAGCTGGGGTGGGAACTGTTTTTTTCTGAGGGGGCTCAGATATCTGCTGGACTGTTGCTGAATGGTGCATGCAAGTAAAGGGTGTGAACCATTTTTTTATTTCTTGCTTAATCTTCTTTGCAACCACTGAACACAGTTCTGATCTGTGCCTTTTGAAGAAAAGCACTGGGAGGTTTAAGGCAACCTTCTGTGCCCAGCAAACTGCACAGCTTGGAGATAGGGGCTCTGAAAATGCAAAGCTGTGCACGTTTAGAGGGACCATTTCATTTCCTCTGACATTGTAATGGAGGCTACAATTGTCTGTGTAACCATTAAGGAAAAAGCCTGGTGTCACTGTGGGATGTCCAATAAATTAAAAAAAAAAATTGTCATTAAAAAAATTAGACCCTCATAGCTGCTCACCGTTCATATAGTACTATAAAAAAGGACCAGAAAGATCTAGAGAGATCTCCTGAAGAGGAGTTCTGAATTATTGTGGTTTTACTATATTAACTCTGTAGTTGCCTCATCAAGAAAAGTGACTTCAGAATGTGGGGAACCTCTAGAAGAGCATTAAAAAATATATTTCTTAATTTGGATTCATAAATAAATTAGCCTTTGGGGTTCAGTCTGTATATATAAGGTTCATACTCTTGCAACAAAAATATATAGGGTTGTTTCAATACAAAGAGATCTCTAGATCCATAGTTTTGCAAATTTCTAAGGCAAGGAAGATTTTGGGACCTATCTTAATTACTACCACCTCCTCTTACAAAAAAAGATTCCCCTCTAACTAAAAGTGGATGGAAGGATTTTGTCTGCTGTAAATAATAATAAGAAAATATTATGTTGAGAATTGTTGCATATCTTAAGTTACGTCTACAGATGTGAAATTTTGCAGTTTCTATCTCAGCTGGAGAAAACAGGGTATGAACTAACCAGTTACCTTTCATGCAGAAAAGTTGTATATTGGATATAAATTTTATAAATGGACAAGAAAACTATGGAATGAGATGGGCATCTGGTCAAGTCTAAGACAATGAAGCCTCTTAGGCCTTCCTGCTGTTTTTTAAGGTCCTATGCATAGGAGAGGAATGAGAAATGGAGTTATCCAGCTGTTTTCCTGATTCTTGGATATGGTTTAGGCAAATTTGCTGGGGAGGGAAACAAGGACATATAGTGGTGATAAATCTGGGATGTATTTTTAAGGACTGTACATAGGTAGTGATAATGTATTTAATTGTGCTTTAATGTGACATACCACTACATTACCCCACTTCCACTCTCTCGCACTCAGCTTCCCTCAAACAAATTGCACACCCACAAAGGGGTATCAGACAAGTAAATAGGACAAAAAGTCACATATTCGGAAAATAACTGTTGTTTAAGACCAGTATAAGAACATTTAACATTAACATGGTATTTTCCCAGTGCATAAACTGATGGTAGAGCTGTGTAAAGTCTTGCTTTTGCTGCAGCACTGAAATTAAAGGGAACATTTTCCACCGGAAAATTGGCCCAGTGCTACATTTTGTCTATGTAAGATCATGCAGTGCTGGCATTTGAAACAGTGATAATTTTATGCCTAAAAAAAATAAAATAAAAATGAGTAATTGTACCACGGAGAAGTTTATTCTGATGGATCCTTAGCTCACACTTTTCCACATTCTTTTGTATGTGATCAGGGGGGACATCGCATCCGCCGGTGACGCGTTTGCATAAGGAGCTGTGGATGTGTGTCTGCACTCCTATAAAACACAAGCAAGTACAAAGGCATCTTAAAAATTTTATAGCTGTTTAAAACACAAACTAAGTTTTCCTCCCCTTGTGTCTTTCAGAGAGACTGCCACAGAGTTATCTGGAACATTACCAAGGTAAGCAAAGTCGCTCTAAACTGCATCTGTGTGTCGCTGTCTGGAAGGTGCTGAAAGAAGCACGACCTTTGGAGCCAGAACATGATCCTTTTCCTAAGGAAAACTGCTGGGATACTGAGAACTCGGGGTGCAGGGAGGAGAGCTCTCCCTGCATGCCACAGACAGACAAATGACACTGAAATGCTGGCACAGCCAAGCCCACACAGCTTAAAGCCGTGGGTTGAAGTTGCTTTGAGGCTCAGCACAGTTGTGCACCTGATGAGGAAAATCCCAGCTGTGGCTTCCTTCCAGCTGTGCAATTATACCCATGGCAGGTGGTTTGGCTTTTGCTTTACATTTCACCTGAGGGATGAGAGGAGGGAAACTTGGAGGTAGGAGGAAAAAAAAAAAATCTGTGATCTTAAGGCATTTTCATTTGGAAAGCAGGAAAGCAGCTTAGACCAAATTCTTCTGTGCTGAGAAAGCTTTTCATAAAATAACAGAACTAGACAAGACTCCCAGGCTGCGATTGAGGTTTTTGAAGAGAGACCTGTCTACATATTGTCAGAGGATGCAATAAAATGCTGTAATCATGCAGATAGAGAAGAGGGTGGAGAGAAGGGAAACAAAAAAATCTGATATGGTAATCTGTCACTGAGCAGCAATGCCTAGTGAGTTAAAAAAAGATGCTCTCAGTCCTCTTGTACCTTCTGGTTTTGCTTTCTGAGGTGAAGGGGATTTTAGTAGGGTTATGGTTTTGAGGGGGCTTTGCTATCCTCTGATTAAAGCAGTGTTGTGGTTCAAACAACATACAATGTAAAAAGAATATTTCAACAGGAAGGACAATTTTCTTTAAGCATGGTAATACATGCAAGTTGCTTCTGATTCTAAGGCAGAGAAAAAATATCTGCCTTTCTTTAGAGGGTGTGTGGTGTAGATCAGTTGGCTTTTCTATATTGATAAGCTGTAAAAATGTATATTTTCACTATATATGATGACTCCCCCTTGTGTAATGTACCCCTTTGTTCTGTGTGTACAAATTTATGTGATTTATATTATTTGTTCATTTAATAGATATGTTTCTTTCTATGGCTTACTGTCACTTGGTCTTGGTGGTTGTGCAAGCAAATATGCTGGTGAAATGTTGCTATGTGTTTGAAGAGCTGACCAGTGGTCAGGCCTACTTGACACCAAAGATTTTGTTCATCTTCCTTGCAAAATAATTGCATTTCTTTATACACACACACACATACACACATGCACACACACACACACACACACACACACACAAAACAAACCACCAACAAACAAAAAATATGTAAAAAAAATTGGAATTCGACAGGTAGCCACCTCCTTGGCCAGGAATCTTAATATTGATTCTTAGCTGTATCTTTTATTGGGTTTAGTGCTAAAATATTTCCATTTTCACTGCACTTGGTGAGGTATTATAGGACTAATATACTGGAAACATGGAGTCCTTACACTGCAGAAATGAATTCCACTTCAAATTAAAGTTAAAATGAGACACATAACTGCTTGAATAAACATCCTGTTTCATACTTGCCATTAATGATTGTCTAAATGTGCTCTTTGAATTATTACCACAAGGCTTTAATTTCAACTGCAGTAAGATGTCACAAGTAAAATCAGATTATACCAGCAATGTGCACAAGGCATTGTAATTGTGTTATAAATATTAAACCAAATGATCTTGTCATGATTTAAAACAAATGTTTCCAGCTAAGCGCAGGTTGGCTTGTCCTCCAGCCTTCTCCAGGATTCACCTGTTCCTGAATTTCTCTAAGCAAACAGCTCCTTGGGGTTTTTAATCTTACGTTGTGATGTATTAATCTAATAATTTTTGTTCTTCTTTCAAACGTCAAGTGACTCGTTTTGCTATTATTAATTCATAACAGTGAAATAGTCTAATTTCCTCCCATATTCTTCCACCTTTACCCTGAAACCACTTTACAGCATATAAAATTTTAGGTGCTGCACCTTGAAAATTATGAAATAATAATCACTTTCCCGTCATTGCTGGGATTCCCATCTCTCTGTCTTGTCCAGTGGGGCAGAGCAAGTCCCCTGTCACTCTGGAAATACAACTCTTCTTTGTCCAGCCAAACACAATGACTTTTCCCAGAGCAGCAATGACTCTTGGATATATTTGTAGCCAGGATTGATCAAATCATTTTCATGTATCCACAAACCTGGTGAGAGGGTTTTCACTGCAAGTGACGTAAGTGTGACCAGATGTGTCTCTACTTGGAATATTTTGTCTGGCTGTCAAGAAAGTTTAGTCACTGGTGGCATTAATTATTTATTGTTGTTGTTGTTGTAATTTAAAAAAAAGCCTCAAAACCTCCTTCTAATTTTTTCATAGTTCAGTTAAAGAGGTGAAATTAGGAATTCACTCCCATAAAGGCCTGTAGTTAGTCAGAAATACAGAGGAGTATATTTTGAATATTTTCTCATCTCAGTAGTAACCAAGAGAGGTTACATATGTGCATTTTTTTTAAAAAAAAGCAAATAAAACAAAGAAGTGTCTTGGTAAATGTGGCTTTTTAATATATTCATTTTCCATTAAGTACTGCTGATGGTTCTCTAATGATTATATTTAAAGGAGGAAGAAATAACCCTTCTTCTTACCACTGAAGTATGTGTATCACTGATAGGCAAAAATAGAAAAATGTGAGTTGGTGGACATCATTTAGTAGGAAAGATAATAGATCAACTTTGCCTGTAGAAAGATATAAAAATATTCAGTACAATTATATTGTGTCAGTTCTAATTTACCAGTTATTTCTGATGATTTCAGGAAGCTCAGGCTAGAGAATGAATTGAAAATTCAGACTTAAAATGTGATAAAGAAGCTTTACAATTTTTATATTAAATGACATTATTATAGCTATGAATGTATATTGTTTTTTCGAAGAAAGGCTTTCTGTGTGCAACAGCACATCAAAGAAGAGATCTTCACAAGGAAAACTTTACAATAATATTAAGTTGTTCATTGCATGACCTATTTAGAGTACTCAGATACTTCTTGTTGTAGACTACATAATTAAATTTTAAATGGAACATGATAAAGAAATTATACTGGTGATCTCTAGAGATTTGAATACCCTATTTGGATCTTTACAAGAGTGTAGCGAAGGCATACTTTTAAAATTTAATAAAGGTCTGGCCTATTTTTTTTTTTTCTTTCAGATGCTCTATAGCTGCTATGGCAGTTCTGTTTCAAACTGTGTTTGCTCTCAACGTTTCATAGTCAGTACCTGCAATAACAGAGCAAACTAAAAGCATTGGAAAAAATACAATTTAACTTGAGAAATGCACCATTAAGAAAATGGCAATTAATGAAGGGAGATAAACTTCTAAAATCCTGGGGAGGCTAATCTTGCAGCCAACTTTTCCTGGACCAGCCTCTGAGCTCAGCAGTGGAGGGGAGCAGTGAATGAATGGAGTCCTGGAGCACAGTGTGAAGCCCTTTGGGCATGAGGGAGGTGATGTTTGGAGCTTAAAGGAGAAAATGCTCAGCTTCAATTTCAAAGGAAGGATTTCAGTCTCTAGCCACTTCTGTTTGTTTCTGCGAAAGTTACTTTATATTTAAAGAAGAACAAATATTTTAAATATAGACTAACCACATGGATTATTTATTTGCTTAATGCTAGGTTAGTATTAACAGAAGGGAAATCTGGGCTACTTTTCCTCTTTTATGTACTGGCTCAATTTTTCATCTCACTCAAGGGGGGAGTAAAGTTTAAACAGCCACTTCCTCCTCTAAGCTGTTAAAATAAGGGGAAAAAAATCAAGCTAATAATTTGCATATACATTTTTAATGGAAAATTTCGTAGAAATATCACTGAACCACCTGCTTAAATCTTGAGCAAAACCGAGGTGAAGGCTATCTTAAAATTGCCATTTAGTAATTTTTTTATGACTGTGGGAGGAAATCTGCAGTGGATACATTGGTGTTAAAACAAGCATGTTCAAAATTGAAAGGTAAATCTTTGGCTAATCCTCGAATTTCAGTCATCTACAGACTTAATATATTTTAAGCCTGTGGTCTGGAGTAGGGTACAAACTTTGGCCCTCTCGAGTTGGGGTTTTATTCTCCACCATTTCATAAATTTCTTTAATAATATCTTAGTTCCCTTTACTGTAGGGGCTTCTGTTCTCAGGTGTCTACAGCATTTTGAAAATAGAATTTAAGTACTGAAGTCACTTTGCTGCTTTTGAAAAATGTTAACCTGCAACTTCACCATTATTGAAATCTAATGCAACTAAGCTTTTATCTAAAGCAGAAAGAAGAATTGACAACCCACCATATGACAAGCAAAATGAAATCTCTTGATCACTATCTGTCAGCAGTCTTTCTAATACCATTGTGTTAGGGAATGATATGTCTTCCAAGAAGCTCAGTACACAAGGTTTTGAATCATTTCTGTCTTGACAGCCTAACACAAGTAACTACTTGTAAGTGCTTGGATGAATTATAAAATCTATGTGGTTCTGTAGAGTGAGTTAATAAAACATCTATGAGCATTTTAATTACTATGAAATGAAAAGGATTTTTTCCTGACAGTAATAGGGGCATGGTCTGAAGACCAACCTGACATGCTGTTTTCACTGGGTTTGCACGGACGGCGGGAGTTGGGGTTACCTTCTGTGTTTGCACTTTTGGTTCCCTCCCTGCTGAGATATTCTGGCAAGCAGCTTCTCTCCCTCTGAGAACACCAGGTCATACCTTTCACCCCTCATGTTTTCATGTCCTCTCATGTCACTGGTGCTGCTTTGTCAGCTATGTCAGGCTTGAACGCCCACCCGCCTACACCAGGCATGTCTCTGCCAAAGTATGACAGAATTTTCCATACCCTCACATAACATTTACTGAAGCTTTATTCTCCTTTAAATAAAGCAGGTATTTGGCACAGTCCATTTGTGATCATCTCTTCTAATGGAGAAGTTTTGCTTTCCACCTTCAAATAAATACTTTTGCAAAACTCACTCTAGTTTTAGAGGCGTATAAATAAATGGTCAAGAAAACATTGCTCATCCCGGATGGCAGGCAGTGCTAGCTGGTAATATTAAAATATCTTGAATGTCAAACTATATGCAGCAATCCAGAGCTAGTCTTTGGAAATGATATCATCTTCTATCTTTTCCTAAACCTCATCATTAAAAAGAAAAGAAAAAGATTTCAGCCCTCGATATTTAAATGTTCTCAAGTCAACTGTTTTAAAGAGCAGATTTTCCATAATTTGGATGCCTGCTATTTTCTAAAGAAAGTAGTTATTTTGAAGAGAGACTTGAATTTAACTAATCACTCCCTTATTTGAAAAAGAAAAAAAAAAAGTAAAAGAATCTCATGTTTGACCTTTCTCTTTGCCTCAGATGTTCATTTTGAAGCATTTCTTCTTTCATCTAACCTTTGAGCTGCTTTTCTGTACTGGAAGCAGGACTGCCTATGCCCCATTGTATCTACTGTAGAGGGATGCTGTGATGGTGCTTGGTCTTTGAAGCACTGGAATATAAATTACAATAATTATTTGAGGTGGTAACAAATTTGATGTTATTGTAAGAGAATCTGGAGGTTTTGAGGAAATAATACACAAGGTCTCTTCACTATTCTGATTTTTATTTTTCCTGAGTAAAGCTTCAGTATCCTTAAAATGCAACATGGAGCTATTGCTTGTAGTAGCTGTTGGCATGTCTCTTTTTCTTGTTTTATAGCCATTTTGAAATATGTGTTTTACAGCTAATGATAATCTTAAAACACACTTATGTGCAATCTGATCTCTTTCTAAAGAGATATTTTTAAAATCTTAAGAGGAGCCTAAGGAGCATAGAGGTGATTATCCATATGTGCTTACTGATGACTTGCATTCAAAAATTACAAAGACACCAATGGCAGGATTCATATTGCCTAAATTTAGCTATCACAAAAGTCCTTTCTCGAAAGAACCAGGGGAGAAATGGAGAGAAATAGGTGCCTCATCTCAGGACAAGGTGAAGATCCTTGGGAATTGTTTGTCTTTCTCCATTGCCTGAAAATGGAGCCTGGAGGAATAGCGCAGACTAAATGTTTCACCTGATGAGAGCTTTAATATAAGGTGAGCAGCCCGACTTTTATAAGTGTTAAAGTGCCAAGTGACGTAAGCTGATGCCTTCTGGAGTTTTGAGGACATTGGCATGCTTAACCTCAAAAAAACTTTCAATATTTCGTACTGACTTCCTAAATATAGATCCTGGGAAGGAGGGGGGAAAGTCAGACAGAAATCATTGTTGGACTTGATACAGCTCTGACCCAGAATATAGGAACTCTTCTCACAGTGCAGAGCCCTCAGAAATCACAGCCCTGAAATGGTTGCTAATCATAGATAGACTTTGAATCTTAAAACTGAGTGTAAGTGATTTTACTCAGAGTCCTGGTTTTGGAACCCACAACTATTTTTCCCCAGCAACTGTAGGCATCTCTCACAAACGTTAATGAATTTGACAGCACATTTTTATCTTAAAAGTCTGGTAGAGCTTTTGTTTTTATTCCCTATTGTGAAGCTCTAAAACTAGAGACATATTCCCTTCTCTTTTTTTTTTTTTTTCTCTGTTATTCACCTTAACCAGACTTCCAAGCATCTTTTAAACTTGTCTCACAAAGCATTGCTAAACGTGCCCAATGAGGATAATGTGCAGTAGAAATGAAAGGACTTAGATCTCTTCATTTCCATTCCTGAAGGTGAATTCCAAGATCGCGATTATTTTTATTTATACAGTGCCTAAAGAGTACTAAATACTTTATGGAACAAATAAAAGACCTCTTGTAAAAAGCACGCACTCCTATAATCTAATTTTAGTCTCAAATCAGGCAGCATGAATGCTAAGCAGCAGGGCTTGAAGAAACACAGAAGGTGTATGAGGGCCACGCTAACAAGATTGGGCAGTTATTTACATTCATTATCTGTCCCATTTAATAGCACTGCAATATCTTGCTGGTTTAAGTTAAATTTACATTGGCCTGTGGAGAACATTTGACTGACACAAGAGTGGTACTTCTTGGGTTTGCTCAAAAAACGAGCCTTTGAAAAGGAGTTTGAATGAAGATAGAGAAACGCACCATTGCAGGTGCCATTTGAGATGGCATTCCAGCATAAGAAGCAGCAAATGAAACCAGCTTGAAATACTAAGCCTGTTTTCCCCTCCTCACTTCATTTCCCAGCTCTATCAAAATACTTGTGTTCCAAGTTAGTGCTTTGTATGTATCCTTTGCTTAAGTGTGGCTTTAGCCCTTAAAACCATCAGAATAATGTTAGTTAGAAAGTCAGTGCAAAGAATGAAACTTGTGGGGATAACTCCAGATGTAATTATACATCTTTGGGGGAAAGAGAAATGTTCACACATAAGGTTCTGGAGAAGCAAACCAGCAACTGAAGTGGAGATTTGTTAACATGGCAGAGAAGATCTATCTTACTACCTTTGCTGTAGCATGAACAAGACATGTGTCACTTATTATGTAATATAGAGTATTATATCATATGTTTTATAAATAGTTAGCAGTTAACTCATATACAGAATTCTTAGCACCATCCTTGCTATTGGTCCCAGAAGAGCAGTAGCAAGAGACATGGATGGAGCAATGTCAGGAAATCCACACTGCCCTCCTTAAGACAGCAGAGACTCTTGTTTAATGCTCTCTTCAACATTCTCTGCCTTCTGAGCATTGCTTTTATTTATGAAATCACTGCTATTGTAGCATTTACAAAAATTGCAACTATTTGAATGTTTCCAAAAGATTTGCTATAAACTAAAAGCAAATCTTAGACAATTCTCAGTAAATTATTGAAAGAGGTTTAAAAAAAAAAAACAACCTAACACATTCCCTGGTGTTCAAGGTTAACACTTTATACTTCATCTACATTATATTAAAAACATTTTTACTGGAGTCCATAAATGTTACACATTTTAAAAGGCAACGAGCGCAGTGGGACTAGAAATGTTGCATAAAGCCAGACACAAGACCTGCAAGCAGTAATTGCTGCCTGGCTTTTTTTTTTATTATTTTTTGAGGGTGCTGACTTGAGATTGCTTCTGTGAGTTGATACCCATTTTTCTGGTTATATCTTGCCATCGGAAGCAGGCAGCCCCTAAGGTTTTCCTGTGGTCAGCAGCAGACTCTGAGCCCCCAACTCCCGCGTTGGGAGCAACATCTCATCGCTGTAATTCTCTTACTGGCAGGGAGGTTTTGCTGGTTTGGAGCCACAGAGGACCTACCCCACTTTGCTGTGTACATTCTCCCAGAGCATTTTGCAAGTTGTGCCCTGCACAGCACTTCTACAGCAGCAAAGTGGTGTTTCTCATCACCGGGCTATAATGGAATATATTTTTCATCCAGACCCTTTTCAACTTTTAGAGCTCCCTCAACATTTCGTGCAGGGAACGTTTAAGGCTTTGCAAAGCTGTGATGTAAAGTGGGTGCAAATCGTGGCTTTTTGCTGCAATCTAACCTTAATGAATGCCCGTGGAGAAAGGAAGAGGGAAAACAAGACTAGGCTTTACCTGGCACGGAAAAAACAACCCTAAAAGCAGAGACCTTTCAGCCCTGTCTGTATATTTTGCTTCTGAACTTTTAGATACAAATGCCACAATGGCTCACATGCTCAATTTTGGAGAACAGTCCTGCTGATACCAAAGTGATTGCACAAGTCAGTGCAATTTTAGTATGAGTATTGCTGCTTACTTGTTGCTGTGAGATGAATATCCTCTGATTTGATCCCAGCATTGCCACTAAGACTATAGACAGCTCTACTTGATCAAGAAAGAATAATAAACACATAGCAACTCAGTTTTGGTAGCATCCTCTTGAAACATGACCTGAGAATCATAAACTGGAAGCTTAATAGAAGGTCCTAAATGGCTCCAATACTATTTAGAGGTACGGTTTTTGATTAATTGAAAGTACTAGACAACTGCAGGTGCCACTGACTTTGGTTCAAAGGATAAATGTGCTTTTCTGAACCAGGCTATTAATTCAAGATTTTAAAAGGTGTCTGTGACATTTAGGAAACCTGCACTTGGAGCTCAGGAGCCCATCTTTTAACTAGCTGCTCAAAATTTGGTGTCTTTTTTAAGCTTTTCTGTTGTGGGATGCAGATGCACCTGCCCTGATGTGCTCCTGGATGCCAAAGGAACTGTGGCTTGCTCAAATCTGCATCTGCTGGCAGATTTCATTCCAGGATTGCATGGAGCAGTAAGCAGAAGTTCCTGCAACTATAAAGTTTCATTTAACAAAAATGAAATATTATTATTCATGTCATGAGTAATTGAATCCCCAGATGTTCTCATTTTCTATCAATGGCTGGAGACAATATGACTCTAGATAGGCTGTGACAACATGAATTGACTGCCTGGCTTTTTTTTTCTTTTTTTTTTTCTTTTTTTTTCTTTTTTTTTACTTCAAACCTGCAAAGTGTCTGTGGGTTGGTTTTTTTTTTAGCTGATTGCTTGGATCTGACATTACAGGCTGTGCAGCTGTAAAAAAGACCTTCTCATTTTCATTGAGAATAAGTAAAATAAAACATCACACATATAGCATTGCTTTTCCCTGGTCCTGCCCCTGTTTATTTCTGCGGAGATAACAGGGACAGAGCAATTGAATTTGGAAAGAAATCTGCAAGAAGAGATGGTTGCTGCTAACACTGAATATTCAGAATGTAATAATAAAAGTAATAAGGTTGCTAAAAAGCCACCTGTTACTTTTTTTTGTTTTTCTCTAAAACATAGAATTTACATTTTGTTTCTGAATTTATGGCAGAGATGAGAAGTCCAGCTCCTTAGAAACCTTATTATATGCAAGGCAGTAATTCCTTGTTAAAGTTAAGTAGGAAAAGGAGCCACACTCACTAACATTTCTAACGCTGCTAAAGATGAATTATTTGCACGAAGGAACAAAGGTAGAAAAACTTTAAGTGCTTGTTAAGGCATGCACACACAGTGCATACAAGCAATAAGTCTGTTTTGCTGAACTGTGAAATTGCCCTGAGTAATTTCTCTAATAACAGAACAGATATTGCCCCTCTGACCCCCGAGGAGCTCTGGGCTCGGTGCTGCAGCAGGTCCTGGTATCAGCAGAAACTTGTGCAACCAAAGCACAGGCTGCAAGCTGAGCACTGGAAAATAAAAGAAACCTGATGGATAACTTGTAAATGTTCTGGCTGATTTAAAAATTCAGAAAATGATTAATGATGAAGGTACTTCATTTATTGATTTTCCCCCCATGACCTATTCTTCAGAGGAGCTGCACTATTGAGTCCAAAGCTGTGTTTGACAGCTGCCTCCTATTTCCAAAGACAGTATTCATTCCACTATGAATTGAATGTACAGTAGCAGAAACTTTTAATTGGCATTTCTTGTTAGCTTTCTCCTATAGAAATGATGTAGTGCTGATGCTTTCCCTCTGTGTTATGGAGAATGCCTCTGGAAATAACAGTTCTGTAGCTGGAGCAGGAAAAAAAACCCCACAGAATCCCTTGGGAGACTGCAGCACATGCAGAAATAGGAAAAGAAATCATATGAGAAAAACATTCAGTTAAAGCAGCAACTTATGTCTTCTCTTTCAAAACTTGCAAGGTGAAAAAGAGCAATGTGGTTTAAAGGGATATTGATTTGGTGGAGCTATGCGTGAACTCGTGCCACAACCCCAGTACTTCTCCAGTCTCTGAACCTCTCAGAATTAATGCTGGGTTTTAGACTGATTGCTTGAAGTCTTTCTGTAAAAAAAAAAAAGCATCTCTGATGAATGGCAAAGACTTGAGGAGATTTAAAAAAAAAATAAATTAAAAGTTTCTTTTAAGAACTGAGAAAACCTTTGTCAGCTGCACTTCCTTGTAGTGCTGTATAGTTAGAGCAAAGCAGCCAGAGATTCAACCTCATTTCTTCTGCCTTCCATTTTGTCTTGAGAGTGACTGACTTCCTTCAGCAGCTCCATCAGGTAATGTGACATAAATGGGAAAAAAATTCCCACCATGAATTCATCTTACTGCGCCAGGGACATAGCAGACACTTTTAGTTATTCACCCATTTGAAAAAGAATTCGAAGCTCAGGCAGATGTTGAAAGACTGGCATGCGAGTTTGGTTGCTGTTCTCTAGGAGTTTTTCCATTTTTTATCTGAAGCAGGTGATATTTTATTAGCTCGTGGAGGGCTGTGGGGCTTTGCTAATGGTTCTGGATAATAGAAAACATGGGGCAGGAGCTGTTTATCTTTACAGCAGTGTAACAGATGTTGTTCGGGAGAAAGCCAGTGGTTTGTCTCTTCATCTGGAATTATCTGCAGTGTAAAAGAGGCTGGCAAAGCTGAGAAAAGCAGTCTTGGAAAGAAATAGCTGAGGAAAATATTCTCAACCCCATCCCAAACCTCTTTTCAGAGAATAAGGCAATGCTTTCCATCCTTGTTTTCTGTGCTTTTATGGCTTTTATAACTCCTCTTATTCTACCTTTTCAAGAGATAGGAATGTCCAGTTTTCTTCTGACTTTCAACTGTGATTTCTTTGGATTAACTGAAAAATCAAAGCACATATTTCCTTTCATAAATTTAGCTTTGTATTAATTTAATTCTGTAAGATAAAGCACAGATCTAAAGAATTGTGTCTAAAGTCCACAAAAACAATAAATAAAGAAATAAGGACTACCTATAAATAAGGAAAGGCCACAAATTCTTTCCCCCCTGCCCCATATTCTGCATTCATCAAAGCTGGTCTCTTCTGACCTTCTAGAGGCTTATAGGATTTATGGTCTCTATAAATCTTATAGTGAACCATCAAGTCTAAGATGAGAAAAATCACCCTAATATGAGAAAAAGACACACAAGACAAAACAAAAAGCCCAAAACCTCCATCAAACCCATCTTTGATAATATTCTGCTGTGTGAGAAGATCTCAGAATAACTAGAGACAGTTGCACACGGCTTTTCCTCTGTCCAGTACTGCCTGTGCAACACTCACCAGTGGGCTGCTGCTCTCAGGCATCAATGCATCAGTCATCATTTGCTTCTCACACCAGGTTTTTTAGACTTCATTACGTGTAGAAATTCCCAAAATGTGCTTTCCTAAAAAATCTGCTTCACCACCAGTCTCTTTTACCAGTGTTTCCTGATTGAAAAAAAAATTTAAACAGAAAAGAAAAAAGGGCTTTTATCACACATCCCATATGTGCTTTATGGTGCTGAGACTTGATAACTGAGATATGATTTTATAATGAAAAATCCCCCGAGGAAGTATGCAGATGTACTGTGGAAAGATACTGACACTCTGTGCTTTATTTGTAGAAAAGGTATGAACACTTTCTCCTCTTCTTTTTAATGGCAAAGAATATTAAAATAAAAAATAGACTTGTGTCCCTTGTGAAACTCCTGAGGATGTGTCCAAGGGTTGGATGAACTATGTACATGCTAAAATGGTACTCTACAATGCATTCCCCTAAAATTTGGAAAAGATTACTATCATTGATGATATCACTATCTCTTTTTTTTTTTTTTTTTCCTATTTAAATCTGTAGCCTTTTGAATTTGAAATGAATGCTGCAGCCAGGGAAATTCAGCAAGATGCTAGTAAAGGGGGCTAATGATGGCATGCTCCATACTGGAAAGCTGTCTTGTTATTGAATGCAAATGTGACTTAGATATGTAAATTATATTCAAGATTTCATCAGTAAGCCTTTAATATATCTAGAAACTATCTTAAAGCATTTAAATAAAATGTTAATTGAAAGTATGGAATAGTGTTAGCAAGCTCTTTCAAAGAAAGCTTCAATTCAAGGCACGTAACAAGGAAGCAAGTGCTCTGATCTAGTCAAACAGAACCTCCCATGGTAAAAACCTATAATTGTTTTAAAGTTCTCCAAAAAACCTACATCCCTGTTCTCATCTCATCCCACACACTGTGATATTCCTTATGTTCCTCACTCTCCTCTTTCAAAGCTGACTTTCTTTGTAGCCTTATCCCACTCCCAGCGTGCTGCCTTCTCTCACCTCCCACGCCTGGAGCTGCCTCCTGCTGCCCATACAACAAGCACTTTTCTAAACATCCCAGCCCTTTTCCTCTCCTTGGGCTTGTCTGTGTCTCATTCCTTGCAAAGCCATCAGGATGTCTTGCCCTGCATCAGAATCCGGAGGGTGAACTCAGGAGAGCTCGGTAGTCAGCCAAGCAGTGAATTTTGATCTTCTGAGAGTGATCATCAGATGGAGCAAATGACTGATCTTCATATTTAAAAATAAAACCACTTATTTTAAAGGCTGAAGCGAGAGAGTGATTGAGTTAGACTGCATCCCTCTGGCGCTCATGGAAATGCTTGCAGAAGCAGCAGGGTAGTTGAGCCATGTTGGCTTTAACCAACCCAGGTCAAATTCATCCACAAAAGCTTTAAATTAGCCCTAAGACCTAAAAGTGTGGGGACATAGAAGCCCGTGCATCTCTTGCTGCAGCTCTGCTTTTGATTGTCACTCCTTACCTGCTCATTAAGCAGAAGGATTTTGGAAGTATTTGCTAAGTTACCTTCCTGTCTGCAGATGGTCTGCAACAGTGACAGCAGCTGTTCCAAAAACAAGCAGTGAAGGGCGGTATTACTGCTTTTTAGCTATGTTTACAAATTTGTAACAAGACTATTATTTAAAGTGTGGGGTTTTGTGTCTGCACACAATATGTTATTACTGAAATGTTGCTGGATTGATGGAGGGCATCAAAGGGATGTGGCACAGAGAGATTTCTCTGCTTTGGCACAGTTCCTTTCTTCCAGAGCTCGTGTGAATCTTGTAGGTTTGGGCAGAGGTTGCGCAAATTAATGTTATAACCTGTGACTTGTGCTCCCATGACCAGGGAGCTGGGGAGAAGAGCAGCCACATGACACTGCTCAGCTGATGGAAGTTTGCTGGGGAAGAGCCCAGACTCAGGAAACACAGAGTTCTACACTGAAAGATAAAAAAGAAATAGAAATAAAGCGCATCTAATCCTTGCATGTTGGATGTGCTTCTGATGCTGGAGGAAAATTGTCAGCTGGGAATGATTTTTACAGTCTTATTTTCACAAATCCCTACATCCACAGACTGAAGGAACCCAGCCTGCTGTGTCTTGGGGGAGATGTTGGAGGATACTGGGATGCTCCTGCAGCAGCAACTTGGACAAGGTGTGCTGCTTTTACCATGACCCAAATGCACAATCCATGCAGACAGGACCTTGTTCTTGCAGGTCAGGACCCAAACTGTACATGAGGAGTGAAAACTAAGGTCCTCTTCATGCTCTTCTGGTAGAAGTTTCTCATTTTCAGTAAATCTTTTCTGTTGTGCTTTACATTAAATGGTTGCTTTGAAGATTTTTTTTGCTTTGCAATTTAACTATGAATGGAGGTTTCTGACTGGGTTTTTTTTTTTCTATGGGAGGTATACACAGACAAAAAAAAAGAAACTAGAAAGAAGATGGGAAATGCATGTAATGAAAAATTTAAATATAAATTCTAAACTTTCTGGTCGGAAAGTGAAAATGCAAACAACCTCATTTCCGTTGGAAATGTTGAGTTTCCGTGTGGTTCCCCGCTTGCATGATTCATAGCTGGTGTTTGTGTTATGCTTACTTGGCTTTGAAGCAAGCCAAGCTTGAGCTCTCCACCTTCTCAGGTGAAGGGATTCATCCCACAGCTCCATATTGGAGTGATATGAATCATTCCTGTCTGTTTTCACTGCTGACTCAAATAGGAGCTTATGCATCAGGGTTCCCATGGATAAGTCCATGTTGGAGACAAGTGGAGTTAAGGGAGAAAAGTTCCACTTTTGTCTTAGCCATTGTTCCAGTGAGACTGGGATTATAGTTTTCATTTTCTTGAAATAATACACTGTAATGATGAATGTGACCTATTGTGTGGTAGCATTTGGCAAAAGTAAAGTATATGAATTGAAGGCTATGGTAAAGTGAGAATGTGTTGTGTCATTTTGAGTGTTAGTTATTAAAAATATATATATAATTACCTCTTGATATTGCTTGTATGCAAGGAAGCAGAACCAGAAAAATGCATTTAAGAATTGCACCTTGCTGAACTGGTTTAATTAGAGGTCAGAAAAATGCAGACAGGAGAAAAAGAGCTGATCCAGACAATTTGAATTTGTTTAGATTGCATAGGAATACTGAACATTCTATAATATAAGACTGAAGGTTGTACTAGGGTTCACTGGAAGAGGAAGGTGACTATGCTGTAGCTATCTCCTGTTAGGAAAGCTACAGTATATTCAGAAAAAAATAAAAGAAAATATCATAATTCTCTTTAAAGCCAAAATTCTGGTATTTGCAAGACTCTTCCCTCAAATAATGTAGCCAACAACTGCTCCGAGTAAGATTTCCTGCCTTCCAGTCTGCTGTCATTCCTCTAACCTTTGAATACACCTGTGTAATCAAATCAGAAAGTAAAGGTCTATCATTTACTTCTCTTAATACCCTTGGACAGATTGCTGTCTCATTAGAAAGACTCGACAAAGTAATTCAAGAACTGTAAGGCGCTAATAAGACGCTGTCTTTAAAAATGGATTGGCTGAGTAGAAAGTCTGGCAGGTCCCCAGGATGAATATCTGGCCACGGGCTGGAATTATTTCTCTGCTAATCTCCTTGGTGTGTTCAGAGGATCTATTTGCATCTTGTGAAGTGGGAGGTTTGGAGGCTGCTGACCCATGAAGAGCTCCCATCTGTGGATCCAGTCTGCAGCGATGCCAGGTGGTGGCTGAAGATTCACTGTTTTCTGCTGCTCCAGCCCATGGGCCAGGGCAGCACCTCTGATCAGAGGCTTATTCAGAATATGTCCAGCCCTGAACTGTATTTACTTCTCATTAGGGGATGTGTATGATTAATGCAGCTTTGTTTGCTGGGCTGAAGTGAGCTGTCAGAGCTTAGCACTGTAATTTTTCTTTTCCTACGCAGCCTTGGGAGAGGAGTCATTGGATTTTGGAAAGAGAATGACAAAGAGAGAACTGAGAAAATCAGAAACCTGCACCTCACTGAGAAGTGACTGGGCACAGCTCTTTAAAACACAGAGTTTGCAATTGGAAGAGATGCAAATTCCATATGGACTAAATTCAGATTTAGATTTAAAATGCTACTCACATGGGCACCAGCTAATACACCAGCCAAATTCACTCCATTATTAAGTTAAGAGGCTGCGAGGTGACCCTCATGAAATGTATTAACATAATGTCAATAATGAGTCTTTTTATAGGAAGGTGTTGAGGAAATGCAAGCAGAGTTTGTAACATGGTACCACGCTTCCAGCCTGGCTTGATTCTCGGTTCACAAAGCTTTATGTCAAGGATCCATCTGTTCCCAGGAGATGGGTGTGAGTTGATGCCATTTTCATGGGCTACTTTGTCTCTGGCTTGAAGCTTTCTGAATTCTCTGTAAGTTGCCTGAGACTTGGTATTTGTTGCCTGGGGCTGGCTGTTGCCAAGGCACTCAGCATGGAGTAGAGATTGCCTTCACAGGCTGGGTGGGACCTTTACTTAACTCTATCAAGGCTCATTAAAGCTTCAAATCTCTGAATGCACTTTAAAAATTGAGTGACAGGAACTTCTGGGAAAGTTTTGTTGAAAAGCCTGGCATAACCGAGTAATTATAATATAGCAGTACTTCATGTGCAACTTGATTGTCACAGCCTGTGTCAAGAGAACACATAATTTCTGAAGGATAAGACCATATGTTCCAAAAAGAGCTTTCAGAATGTGAGATACTTGTTTTGGAAGTTATTTTTTTTGCTCTTCATTAAAAAAAACCCCAAAAACAGTGTTATGAAAAGAGATTTTAAAAATCCTCCACACTTAATTAAACTGATCCTTTAAGAAGAAGTCCCAAACCTGTTGGATAAGGATGTTCTGAGGTTACTGATTTACTCCTGGGTGTATCTGAAATAAATTTTGTTGCAAAAAATAGTTGAAAGGACACAGTTATCCTAAATATGAGAATGCTTTCCCACTTGTGCAGTCTAATGCACCAGTTGAGGACCTCTTGGCATATAATGACAATCACCTTGCCAGGGATAATTGGCCCCTGAAACAAGGTATGGACAGGAGAGTCCACCAAATGTCCAGACAGATTTGTGTGTAGCAGCTGGAAATGTTACATGCTGTGGTTTACATCAGCATCGAATATAAATGTAGGTGACTTCAGTGTCTTCCATTTTAAGCTGTATCTAAATCACCTGCACTGTCCTTAAAACTTTTTTCTTGGTGAATGCCATGTGGAAAGGTGACTGGGCATCACTGGTGTTTAAAAGTCAGAACTGAACCTGAGCTGACATTTCTGAGGATGTAAGACTTACAGAGAATTCTGCCATAGCAGAAAGGGATAATGTGGACTAACAAGATTTCAGCCTGCTTTTGGAGACCCTGAATGTACACTGTGCCTATATTTTTAGCAGGAATGTTTTATTTTCATTGCAATATTCTAATAGTGGGATGATGAAAACTTAGAAGAGTCAATTTGGTGGGTTGGGATATTTTTGTCCCAGTAAGGGACAAGCACACAGGGATATATGTGATTTTTGTCCCAAGAGACTGTAATATGTAATATAGTTACAAGTACAACTTGATTGGCTAATTAAGACTCTCCATGTAAGATTTCAAATAGATTTTTTTTTTGGTCTGCATTTTATATTGAAGAAACAGCCAAACTTTTCTTGCCTTGCCTGGGAGACGTTTTACTTGCATAGATACTAAAAAAATAGGATAAAATCATTCTTGTGGATAATTTCTTGTCCTAACAGTAAGACAGGTCATTGTAGTTTGGCACACTCTACCTCTTCATTTTACTGTTAATTTTCTTTAAATTAGGCAAGCATGTTGTGAAGTCTACCTTTTGGTGGGTAAATTTACCCACTTTAAACACTTGGAATTTTCTAAATGTTTTGTGTATGTTTAATTTTACCTTTTTTTCTTGACACTGCATATTTCAAATATTATCTCATCTCTAGATTGCTAGTGAATACTTATTAAATAGACCACTGGAAGGGGTCTATGTAGATTTGGCATTGTTTTGGACTTGAAATATTTGCTGACCTATGGTTCGCATGGAGTATTGATTGAGACATTCCACAAATCTGAACACCATGTTGCACCTGCATGTTTGATACCAGTTCTGCAGATGTCCTCATCTGGAATGGCTGTTCAGTGCTTCTTTTATGGTCCTTAGAGAAAAGAAGACACTTTCCCAAAACTTTTCCCAAGGAAGATATTTTAAATAGTTTGTATGGATTGTTTCTTGAGCAACAGGGAAAAGGTCTAAAGTCATACAAAACCAACTTGCCCCTTAACTCTTTATAAGAAGAAAAAAATATGATTCCTTAAATCCTTTTCATTATGCTGTCTCACAGGACAGACACATGCTAAAATCTAATAGACAGACACATGCTAAAATCAAATCACCCATTTTCCATGATCTGTCAAATTAATCAGGCAGATTCTGCCTATGTTCGTTTTATGTACCAAATCCCAATGATTTGGTTGGCTGGGTTTTGGCCGGGCAACATTCAGTGTCTGCAGGAAACCACCTTGTCTGTAAAGGCTGCACTGACTGGCATTAAGAACAAACCAATTCTGCAGTGCAGAGCCTCCATCAGGCAGATCCCTGGTAAATGCTGATGGCTAAGCAGCAAGAAGTATTCCAGAAGTAATATGATCTGCCTCTGCTTAACAAAATACCCACCTTTTTCCTAGTTTTAGCTTGTCCCAGCCCTCACTTCCCAACCTACTCAAACCACAAGAGAATCGTTTAGCTAATGAATGATTAAAAAGTATGAACACCGAATTCAATAAGTCAAAAAGAAAACAAACATAAAACCCCACGGAGATAACAAAATGTATGCTTAAATGCATCATTCAATTACTCTACACACTCTTTGCTTCCCATTACGCTCTCCTTTGTCACTACACTGTGTATCTAAATGGCAATCTCTTTGTGACAAGGAATTTCTCTTCATGCCTTTACCTGCTGGTGCAGAACACTGTTGGTACTTTGCAAATATCAAACAATAAAAAGAATTGATTGCAAGCAGCAGTAGGACTTGCATGATGGCTAGTGAAGCTTCTCAGGATTTTCCCCAAGAAGTACTGATGCAGCCACCAAAGTTTGCAGATTTGAGCTGCTCTGGTCTTTATGAACTAGGCAGTTCCAGGTAACTGCTGTTAAAAAAAAACTTTAATTCCTTAAGTCTCCAAGGGTGATACAAGTCACAGAAGGATTGTGATTGATACAGATTCTTTGGTTTTTCCTAGAGCATAAGTCAGCCAGGAATCACGTTGCTATTATTTGCTGAAAATTGTTTGTCCTCCAGGATGTGTGTTGTATCAGATTTTCCATCCAAGATTTTCTTTCTTAAAACTTCCTTGAAAGTTCGTTCATCAACTTGGCACAAATGGAATAAACCCTGCTCAGAAAGGAGGCTGGAACTAGATGATTTTAGATTTTAGGTCCCTTCTAACCCAAGGAAGGGTTTTCTTTGTTTCTTCTCAGCTCAAAGACCACCCTCATTGTTAAATACAGAAGTTCCCTTGCCTCAGAGAGTGGAGCCACCTCCTTTGTCTTGCACCATTCTTATGAGGTCTTCTTTAACCAAGCCTGTAATGCAAATAATTCAAAGGCAGAGCTAACATTTGTATTATTAGACTGCATGCCATCAATGCTTCTTGGGATCTCAAAATCCTTATTTTCAGTGTACTAGCATCTGAAAATGATTGTACGATCCTCTGGAGACTTTGCTTGGATATTGCAAGCAGATGTTAGAAAAAAAATGAAAATGGATAGTGGTATTGATGAGTCCCATCATAAAAAGATAAAATAAAAGTGTCATTACCTTTACATTGCTGTGTAGCTTAAAATGATGAAATGCTGCAGTTATTATGGAAGAAATGGTCTTTTTGCATCCTCCAGCTATAGTCTATTGCACAAGATTAACATTGAGAGTCTTTACTAATTAGTTTTTATGGTCAAACAGTTTTCATGAAGTTGGTTTCAAAGAAATCAAAATTAAACTCTTTATAGCTCTGAAAGGTAGAATTATGGAATATGAATGCATAGATAATCTTTACAAGCTAGAAGAAAATGATCGTTGAGCAACTAAAGCTATAAAAAAGACCCAGCAATATCTCAGGTATTGCAATATAGTCTGTTTGGGTAAGTGACTCTAGGATTTTGGAAATGCAGTTAAAGCAGAGTGGGGGACATACAGGGTTATCATTTATCAGCATGCCCTGATGGAAAAGTTCACTCTTTACTCATCTTTGTAAAATTAAAGTCTATAAGAATAGGATGCAGTGGACTAAATTTATCCCATCAGAAGAACTCCCATAAATCAAAATGCATTATTTCCCCCTCCACCATTTTGCTCCTTAGTTCCTCTTTACATAATTTTGTTAGTTTGCTGTACCTTCAAAATAAACCACATACTGGTTTCATACCCATAGAATTACTCCTCCTTCTATCTGAAAGTGTAATGACAAAACCAAAATGTGGTGTTGCTTTTCCAAGTCAAACCAACCCTGATTTACCTGTGTGTTTGTGCAGATAAGTTTTACTAAACTGTGGCCCAGTAAAAATCCTCTCTCCAGTGAGCCTGTAGCAGTTACATTTCACAGACAGAAAGGGAAGCATTGGATTTAGTACAGTTTTCAAAACAACTTGTGTTTATAGCAGAAAAACATTTAAGCATTTAGGGGCTTGTATCCTAGTCACTACCAATAAATTTCTGGCTCCCAGAAGATTTAGCAACTCAAGTACTTCTGAAAAATCTTTTGTTCACAGGCAGTCACAGCTGAATCAAAAGCATTTAATTCTTTTACAGAAGAAAGGGGAGGTCTTAACTTTATCAGGGGCTACATTTTGGAACCAAGACCATCCTTTATAGTGGAGAATGGACACAAAAGCATTCAAATCCAAAAGAACTAGAAGTCTTAACTGTTTCATGAATTGCCCCACTTCAGTATCACTGATGCCTTGGACAGATGAAACTTTACCTCAAATAACTATGAAACATCAGAGACATGTACAAAGGAAGTTCTCATAGGCTGGCTTTGTTCAGGGTTGTTTCATGGGGACGTTATTTTTCTACTGGTACTGTGGATCCCTACAAAAGAGATGTTTGCAGTTCTGATAGGGTTTACATATCTGAAGTTCTTTATACTACATATCTGAAGTTTCTCATACACTGCTTTCTTTGGTCCCATTGTTAATGTTTGCATAATTAAATAATGGGATGAAGGTGAGTATTATTCTGCCTTACTCTAGATTATTCCAGCTCTAAGAACCTGCAAAAATTTAGTGTTGTCCTAAAGTAGTACAGGATGACCATGAGATCCTTTCAATAGAATCTTGTCCTCTTGTGCCAGGATTTGGGATTTTCATTGCTTTGGGCTTTTACCTAGTCTTACAAATTCCCAGTATCATTGTTAAGAAATTAACACACATATAGTAGTAAAATCTTACCCCCTCAGAGGCACATCCAACCAAAGCATTCGAGGTAACCAGGTCTATCAGCTATTAATGGTTTTGAAGTCTTATCAGCTCCATTTCAAAACAGGTGTATTCTCTCCCAGGCAATCTCAACAGCCTGTTGAGATCTTCACTGCTTTTTAAAGAATGATGATGTAGGCCAAATAAATGTAAAGCTTGATTTTGAAATACAACCCTTCAACCCTTGTGTTCAAAGCCAGGTTGGATGGGGTGTTGAACAGCCTGGTCTAATGGAAGGTGTCCCTGCCCATGTCAAGGGATTGGAACAAGGTGATCTTTAAGGTCCATTCTAATCCAGAATTTTCTGTGATTCTATGATCCCAAAAATGCTCCAATGACTGACATTTTCTATTCAAGACAGCACTATTCAGTAATAAATTCATCTATTACTACACCAGATTAAAGGATGTGAAGCCTTGGAAATTCAACAAGAGGTTAAATTATGGAGTAGCATACACTTCATTAATAAAAGAGAAAAAAAAACATATTTCAAGTGTTGAGAAAAGTTTCTTTAGATATTGTAAAATTGTTCAACAGAGTCAATACAAGAAAAGGAGCTGGCACCATTAAATCATTAAGAGAATACACTTCCTATTTGCAAGTTATGATTAATTTTTTTTCTGACGCTTAAATGCAATAAACCCCTGTTGTGTGGTAGAGACTGCGACATTCTGTTACAGGTTAATTTCTTTCATTGCAAATTAGAAAATAGTGTGACTTGCAAAACAGGGGAGAGAAGGGGGAAATATGCCAGAAGCTGTGCTTAGACTTTTTTGCCTTTTGGCTTCTTCTTTCATTTTCTAGTCTGCTGCACTTCTTCTTTCAGTGATTTAGATGCTAGATGCCAATTTGAATTTCCAGTGCATTTAGCACCTTACAACACTAGGGAGTTTAGAAAAGAGTTAAGAATATACAGGGCATTAAAAATGGAAGGTATATTTTTCAACAGTCCTTTCTATCTTTTTAGCTCTCTGTGATCACAGTGATAAGAGAATCCAGTAAACCATTACTACAAAGAGCCAGCCACACATTTATTTTGCAAAGGTATGTTTATAGCGGGAACTAGATGGGGCTGGCTCGTCGCTTGCAATCTGTGGAGGGCTCTTTCACAGATCAACAGACTATAAGATTGTTTTCCTGGATATGAGCCACTGATGGACCCATACAGGCTAGTAAGAGTCATGTAAGAGTCTTTTATCCTGTCTCAGCAGGGACATCTTCCCCATGGGCTTCACGAGAGAGTGTTTTCCTAGCAGCGGATTTAACGGGGGGAGAGAGGGGATGGAAAGAAGATTAATGTTTCTGCCAGTTCCCGGCAAGTTCGCAGAAAATATTGGCTAAAGCAGGAGTGGCCCGACTCCGTCATGCTCCAGCCTTTTCTGTGTACTCAGAGTGGCATGTTTTTAATCAAATGTGAAATATAGCTTTAGCAGGTCGAATGGATTAGCCTTCATTGTAAGTAACTCTGCCTGCTTTAGTCAAGAATGTAACTTTTTTTTTTTTTTAATTTTAATGTTTCACACTTAAGGTTGTCGTCTTTAACTTCATCAGTTTAATGGGTCTTTGGAGTTTTGATTGTTAAAGGTGGGAACTATTTAATAACCATATCCAACTGAGCTTCCAAGTACATGCAGTGAAGACAGCAAGGTAAGAAACTCCTCAGCTGGTCTGTCAGAAAAGCTTGGAAAGGCTTGAGACAAACAGGGGGCTCTGTTCCTTTTTTAATACCACATTGGGATTACAGTGATTCTAAATATTTAAGTTTTCCTTGCTCTGGGATTTCAAATCTGCCAATGTTTAGGAAGTGAATATCCTTGTACTCAAAAACTGGGAAATCTGTTCATGACAATGCACATAACTGAGTTCCCTCCTCTAATGCTCGTTGTTATTTATCAGAATCTCATCAGTCTCCTGTTCTTATACAGCGCTGAAGTTATCAAAGATAACAGGAGGGATTTTCAGCTACCTTATTTCTGGGCCTCAGAATCAGCTGAGCCTCTAATAAAGTTAGGCTGTTCGTATCAAATCATCCCTTATCAGTAATGCACTTTGAAAGCTGTTCTATCTGGTTAAATCCAAGTGTAATAATAGACCTCGAACCTGTCACATCCTCAGGCTGCTCTAAAGTGTTGTTGCTCCACTAAAATAAATAGTTCAGGTGATTTCTCTGTGCCAAGAAATTCAAGGAAGTGCTAGAGATAATTTTAAAAATAATTTGATTTTCAGAGTTACTGAATGGGTTTTTTTTTAAATTTATTAATCGCTACCATATTTCAGTGTTAGATACACTATGCAATGGCTGTCAATTTTTCTTGAAACCGAGACTTTGAAAAAATTGTGTGTATATGTGTTATTTCTGACCTGTGGCTCAATATGTCATTCAGACCAGTTTCTAGGAGCTTGTTCATTTTACTAATTATAGTTATTAAAAAAAAATTTTAAAAATCTCAAATCTTTTAAAGCTGTCTTTATAGGAATCCATACAATTAGAAGAATAAAGAGGGACAACAAAGTAAAAAAATATCCAAAGATTCGTGGGCTGAAAGAAGTCTCCTGTCACAGACAGGTTCTGTTTGCATAGAGATAGATGGGAAATTTTAACATTGTTTATTAGTAAACCAATAAGGAGCTCTCCGAAGACCCTATCTGAGATGTCTCCCTGTCCTGTCAAAATTTGTCTTCTGTGCTGTAGCAGTCAGCAATGTGATGGCAGACTGTAAAAACTCCAGCAGTCCTGACATTCCACAAAACTTTCAGGCTATGGAGAACAGGGTAACATGGTAGTTTGGCCTTTTACCATTGGATTAAAAATGTAAGACACAGTTCTTTGATTTCCATGAGGATCATCTGTTAGTCATTGCAACATGACAAAATTCATTTCTTATTATAATAGATTTATATATTATCTTAAAGGAAAGAAAAAAATAAAATAGCACACCCCAGTAGTATTGCAAGAGATGTTGGAGCCAGATCCTCTGTTTCGTATTCCCAGCTCCTTGCATATTCCAGTCATGTATCTTATCTATTCCTCTGCCTGTCTGTCCATTAAGTAGGAATAAAATTCAAAGGATGCCTGATGTCTTCTGCACTTTTTTAATTTGACTGTTGGTTCAAGGCCATGTTTCAGCAAAGTATGTCAGCATTTGTTTAAGTCTCACTGCCTTCAGAGATGAGCGCAGTGTTTTGAGAAACTGAGGCCTCTGAAGCTATGTGAAAATAGTACATCCTCAGTATAAATAATATCTCTTGCTTTATCTGATTAGTGATGGGCCATGCTTTCTTTTTTTCCCTGTTTTTTAAGCAACCGCCTTCATTTATCACCATCCAGGGACCTATTTGGGTAGTCAGTGGACAGAAAACACGGCATGAATCTGTTGGAAAAATAATTTGGCTCGTGTAGTTCTTCTAAATATAACTCCCTGATCAAAGAGCAGAGTGTCTTTTATAAGTCTTATCCAAAACAGATATTAGATGAAGAATATACTGAAGCCTTCAGACTTTTGACTGTGCCTTTTCAAAGGCCTGCCATCCTGAACGTACCATCATGTGATGCTGTTTGAACTGAGCAAACATTTTTCTTTCAACTTCTTCCTCTTGCATTATACAGCTTTAAAAAAACTCAAGCCAAAAAGAAAAAAAAGGTCTCTTCAATTAAAATGCTGCTGGATTTTTGAAGGCTGCTGGAGAATAGCCATTGTACTGTTATGTCTTGGAACCAATTTTTTTATTTGTAGCAACTTATGGACATAAATAAACATCAACTGTTTCATGGTTTTGCGGTATGTTCATAAACATGAGAGTCCTTGCAGCTGAAATGGAATCCTTCTGAAATGACAGTTAATAAAAGCTATTTTTGATTTAGCTACTAACCAGTTTGTACTGTAACAAGTGTCTTTCAGGTGACTCTTACTGTCCTGGGCAGAGATACAGTTGTAGGCATAAGAATATGACTAAACCCTGGTGAATCTTTACCAATTACTGAGCATTGAAACTTCATTGAAATGCTTTTCCAATGCTGTGGTTTTCTAAAACAAAATTATTATCTGCTGTAGGGGTGCAATCACAGGAGAGAAGGATGTGCAGAGGCACAAGGCTTTCCTACAAGTGCACCAGGGAGAGAAAGCTGTTGCTCCTGTAAAACTGCCACAAACAGCGCTAATTAATATACTGATTTTACAAGTGATGTAGGGGACTCATGTAGACAGAATTAATTATTAAGATCTCTTTCTTCAAAACACTATTTCTAAGCTGCTTTGCATGATTATAATGTGAACCTGCCCTACAAAGAAGTTGCAGATCTAAGATCACATCCAGACAACAGTCATGTACTTTATCAACAGTTTGAAGATGAATGTATGCACACACCCGGTAAAATTAGGGAGCCTGGTTTGCAGAGATGCTGTCAGGATCAAAGCCTGGGGAGTGCAACACAGTGACTGAAGTCAACGTGCTTCAGGGGAATGGAAGACTTTACCAAGTCAGTGACAACTCCTATGACTGCTCCCTCGCTTTCTAGTTTTTAAAGTATAAAGTTTTTTGATAGTTCCATGAACTTTACCATGTCATTTTCATCAGAATGCAGAGAGGGATGTAGTAAACAAATCCTGCTGTGATTATGCTGGAATTGCAGTCTCTTGGTGCTGGATTTACTCCTGAACTACCTTCAATAATTTGCAGTAGCTATTCTATAGTGGGCTGGGTTTATTTTTGGTTTGGTTTGGGTTGTTGTTTAAGTTTTTTTGGTTAGGATTTTGGTGAGTCTTTTGAGGTTTGTTTTTTATTGGTTTTGTTGGATTTTGGTTTTTTGTGGTTTTCTGGGTTTGTTTTGTAGAGGTTTTTTTGGTTTGTTTTTTTTTTTAGCTATTGGGGTTCATGCTTCAGGGACCTATTTTTAGAATTACAGCAAAAATCGGACCTTGCATCAGAGTTTGCAACAGACCAAAGGCCAGATTGTTATTTCTAATGCTGGTTTTATTCTTAGCCCTACATAGTGATGCTCCTTATGTCTGGAGCACACACAAAAATGAGATATTGATGATTTTCGGACTCCATTCTTGTCTAGAATGCAATTATATAAGTGGCAGTAAGTGGTACCTGAATGAGCTGCTTTGCTCCTCACTGCTACAGGTGAGAAGGAATGAGAAGATCTAGGGAATGACTATTGAGAGTATTAAGCAATTAAGGTGGGTAGTAAAAAGTGAAGACTGACTGGGTTTTTTTTCTTTAACTTCATATAATTTGAAGAAATGATTGGCTGCATTCAATAAACCATCAAATGTGATGATGCATTACATATATAATTCTTATTTTGCTTAAGAGCAGCTTCAAAAGATCTAAATGCTCCTTCTCAATCTGATTATAAGCAAGTGGAGAATATTTAATGATTCAAGTCTCTCTTTACAGCTTAAATGTTTGCATCCAACTAACCTAATAAAATTTAAAATAGCGTTTTTGCAATTGAAAACTATTTAGTATACAAAATGACAATAGTGTACAAGTATAGGTTCAGCCTCCACTCATAGGTCATCTCTCTGTACTGGTTGGGTTTGGGGCAGAATCTGTTCACAGTTTTACATCTCTATAAATTGACAGTGACTTCATTAGTGCCACTATACCTAATCTGTGTCATTCAAGTAAGAACTGAGACTCTGGAGGTTGAAAAGCACAATGTCAAATTGCAATAACTGTGAAGCCAATCACTGTATAATTTCCCTTAGGTTTCATGGGTAGTGAAGTATCTGGATACCTGGATAAACTTTGAATAGTTGGGGGAATATAAATTCTGGGGGTTGACTTGAGGAACTGAGCTTTCAGGAAAGAAATGTTTGTTTGTGTTGTTTGTTTGCTCATTTGTTTGTTTTACCACAGAAAGGGAAAGGATTGCATTTATTACCTTGCAGTAATTCATATTACCAAAGAATAATTTGGGTTAGGAGGAACCTTAAAGATCATCTATTCCCACCCCTCTGCCATGCCCAGGGACACCTTCCACTATCCCAGGTTGCTCCAAGCCCCACTCAACCTGGCTTTCAACACTTCCAAGGATGGTGCATTTACAAATTCTCTGGGCAACCTGTGCCAGTGTCTCAACACCCTCACACTAAAGAATTTTTTCCTAATATCTAATCCAAAGCTGCCCTCTGTCAGTTTGAAGCCATTGCTCCTTGTGCTGTTACTTCATGCCCCTTATAAAAAGTCCTTCTCCACCTCTCTTTTAAACCCCTTTTCAGTACTAGAAGGTGCTATAAGGTGTCGTCAGAGCCTTCTCCTCAAGAATTCCAATTCTCTCAGGCTTTCTTCACAGGAGAGGTGCTCCAACATTGTGATCATCTTCATGGCCTCCTCTGGACTTATCCTTTTTGGGAACATGAGATGCATCCTCCTCCCAGGGCCCAGATCCACTAGAGTAGAGGGGCTGGGTCACCTCCCTCGACCTGCTGGTGAGGTTTCTCTTGATTCAGCCCAGGACATGTTTGGCTTTCTGGGATATGAGCACACCTTGCTGGATCATGTTCAGCTTTGTGTCCCCCAACACCCCTAAGTTTCCCTCCCCAGGGCTGCTCTCAATCCATTCTCTGCCCAGCCTGTGCTTGTGCCTGGGATTGCCCCGACCCAGGTGCACTTGGCCTTGTTGAACTTCATGAGGTTTGCGCAGCTCCATCCTTTCAGCCTGTCCAGGTCCCTCTGGATGACATCCCTTCCCTCCAGGAAGTCAACTGCGCCACACAGCTCAGTGTTGGGGGCAAACTTCCTGAGGTTGCACTCAATACACTGTCTGTGTTGCCAACAAAAATGTTAAAGTGTCCCATTGATGTGTGATTGCCCATTCACTACAAAATAAACCACACCAGAGGAAAAATACTTGCTCCCTTCCTGAAAGTATAATGTTAAAACATATTGAACTTAAATAAGTCCATTGAATTTCATTGTGAAAGAATCACTTGAAAAGTTACCTAAACTGACACTAACAGTGTGCTGGGAAATGAAGCAACAGAACAAACTTCCGATCTTATTTATACTGATAGAATTACAGATGATTGTAGGCCCTTTGGTCTTTAAGGTGATCCTTGTGCATGAGGAGGGACAATGGGGGCTACAATAATAAAATTAATATACCAAAGAAAATCACTGACACCACTGTAAAGCTGCTTTATGGGTAACAGTAAAGCTGCTCAACACATAAAGCATCCATAACACATTTTTCTCAGGAGTTTGTTCACATAATACTCACACGAGTGTGGGAATGAGAAGGGTGATTATCTTCTACATTAAAGTCTTTTTTATGTCTCTCTGGAATATAAAGCAGCTGTAGGAAAGAATTTACACCTATATTCAGCTCCCTGCACATGATGTCTGGAACATAGAGGTGATATGTGTGTGAGTGAGTGGGAACAATGCCTATATATATTTCAGTGCCAAATAGGGTTTTCTGCCTTGCAGTTCTCATAGGGAAGCTCTAGCACAGGACTTTGACAGGCCCCCAAACTGTGCTGGTGCCCTTTCTAGGAGTGGGTTTATTCAAGGCAACATGAAATAAAATCTGCTAACCTTGTCCTTACTGCAGGCAAAGGGGAGATGGTGGCCTCCCTTTCTCCGCAAATAGGAATCTGGGGTGTTGAGCTGCCAGCTGCTCCTGCCATAGGTACATCAGGAGGATGATGAGGGGGAAGGATTCAGATTTGAGGCCAGACAATGTGGATGAGGCAAAATGTTTGCTGTGAGCACTGTTGTGCACTGTGTAGGGCAGCTGGTGTCACTGCTCCTGGTTTGCTTTCGTGCCTCTTGGGGCTCTATGGAAAATCCCATCTATTATGCTGCAAAAAAAAAAATAGATCAGTCTGTGTCTGCAGCTCTTCTATGCAGAGCAGCACGGATGGCCACGTCATCCTTGACTTCTCTAGTGCTGGTAAAGCTGCTAATTATCCTCTACTAGAGCATTTAAAAAAAAAAAAAAAACACATAAACAAACAAACAAAAACAACAACAACAAAACCCAACAACGTTTTTAAAGTGTGGCAACTGTGCACACATCTCCTATGAAACTTTCAAAATGCCCAATATTTCAGCAGTATCCACTAATTAGGGTTGCCCAGTTGCAGCCCTATTTTTTCAGCTTTTCAGGTCTTCTGAGGGATTGATGTTTTCAATAACCTTTAAGAAGAGTGGACAGTCAGAGCAGTTGAAAATCTGTGAGACAGGCAGATGAATGTTGATGCACCAGAGGGAGAGTGTGGAAAGACAATGCTTTGTTTGACATTACTAATTGTTTTGTTTTGGCAATTAAGTGTTCTTTGAAGCAAGTGTCTGATTTAGTGAGAGATGAAAGGGGATTAAGGGTGACCCACTGAAACTTGTTTCTAGCTCTGGCTACTTAATATGAAATTCATTTTTTCTTTCAGAGTAAAACACACAGACAGAGTTGGTGGTATGGAAACTATCAATTATCTGTATATACAGAAAGATCCCTTTCTGTAAGATGTCATCTTCCTATGTGACAGTCTTCTAAATATATTCTTTTGAATGTTTTAATTATTTGGTGATGGTTTTTTTCAAAATAGCAGTGAAAACGAAAAGAAATGGATTTTGATGGAAAACAATTGGAAATACTTGTTTATTCTTTTATTTCCCTAAAATATATTCAAAACCAATTCTTTTGGCCATTTTAAAATACTGCTGCTGGTTTGGTCGAGGAGAATATACCCCTTTGTCAAGAACTGTTTGATAGCATTATAAAATATTGATTTTACCTCCTTTTTGTTAAAATAATAATAATGATACAGTGTTGTTTGCTTCACTTTCTTCTCCAGCTGAGGAGCAATTACTCTGAAGTTAGGTGGTAGACACAGACTCCAGCAGGAGAGTGTTTGTGTTGCTGTGATTATCAGACACACAGACACTTTAAGGAATGACCTTAAGAACACTCTGTAGTATTTTGGACACCTTTAATCCATTCTTTTTCTGCAGCAAATGTCTGCTTCAAATACAGCCTGACATACCTCCAAAGACTTGGGACTTAAAACAAAAATCAATGAAAAAAATTAAGCCTTACAAACTATTTACTTTAAAGGAAGGTTGTGGCTTCCAAAAGAATTAAATCAGTTCATAAAAACAGACAAGAAGAAAAACAAAGACCTGGGATGCCAAAAATTCTAGATGTGTTTTTAGGAACATGAATGGATTTTATAAAGGGTTCAATCAGGCTGCTTATAACTTTCCACAAGGCTGATCCTTGGACATCCTGGAATCCACAGCCACTCACCAGCTCCATCTCTGTGGCTTTGTAGATGATCTTTCTCTGTAGCTGCAGCTCTCAATGCAAAAAAGGAACAGCAGAAAAGGACATACAAAAGGAAGCAAAAAAAAAAGAAAAAAAAAAAAGAAGACAGGAAAAGAACAGGGCTCTTAACAGTACAGCTTGATTTGATGTTTTGCCTGAATCTTCACAAGTGTAAATATTTGACTGCATTTTTGGTGCTTTTTTTATTCCCCTTCAGGTAGAGTATTTGTTTACACAGCATAACATTTCCTCCTTCCTCTCTTCTGTTCTTTCACTTCACGAGTGAAAATCTGCAGCTTTTTTGGCAAGAGTTTAAAGATAATAACAGTAGTGAATGTGAACACTGCTTTGTCTTGAAATGGTATAAATCACTCTCCTTTTACTAAAGGCTTCCATAGGAAGGAACATTTGCTTTGACCCCTTCATTTCCAGCCTAATGCCAGCAAGAGTCCAAATGGACCTGGAAAGCTTGGTCAACAAAACCATCAGATTTTTTAATGTGAACATCCAAGTTTCAAATCCTTGCTCAGGTTGAGACCTTCCTTACAAAGAGGAGGGCAATTTGGCTGCTAATGCTGGAAGTCTTGCATGACTACTGTCTACTTCATTAATCTTAATAAATTCTGGGAGCATATATACCAAGAATATTGCCATCTTTTACATGAGAAAAATAGCACAGAGTTCTATTCCCAAGGGGGAAAAAATAACCAAAAACTATGCCCCTACTTCTAGGAATCGCATTCATTATTTAATCTTTCATCCAGCCACCACTGCCTCCAGAATGTGTTGCCTCCTACCATGTGCACGTGGTAGGATTGTTCAGGTTCAGGGGAGTTTACCTTCTCTTTGAAAGTTTATGTTGTTTGTTTTGTGAGCAGCATCAAACAACTACAGGTATGTTTTTTCAGATAAGTAGATGTAGAGATATTTGGTTGTAAAGCTTATCTGGTTCTAGATGATGGTTGATCTTAAATGCCATAAAAGAAAAAAAAAAAATCCCACCCTAATTTAGCCTTAAAAATCCATAACAAAAGCATGTATTGTTACTTCATACCCCATTTCTGGGAACTTGCACAACAGAATAGTCACACAGAAGATTTAACACTGCAACAGCTCTGACATTAAAAATCTCCCTCTTTTGAGTGATTTTACTGAAGTGAAGTATATAGCTGTAAGATTTAGGAGTAGCTTAATTTAAGAACATTGAAACCTGATGATTGAGTAAAACAGCTTTTCCTAACAAGAACCTTGCTCCCAAGGTACAGAAGATGACTTGCAATTTTTTTTCTTAATGAAAATGGAATAGGAGGAATTAGGTTTCACAGGCCTGTTTTGGAAGTGCTAATGCAAGAAGCAAATCAGTAATGAAAGTACAATTTATTTTTTTTTTGTCACGTAAAGGAAAGTTGCTGAACCTGTCATGACTGACAAGGGCCGATTTTCACATTACTAATTTTCTCTGTGTGTTTTATTATAAAATTATTGGAAACTTAAATACCTTAATAAAATTATTAGGTTTGAAAGACCAGCATGGGATAGTGTGGAAGATGTCATGCTGTCATCTGTGCCATTTCCCATTGAAAAGGTTCAATCTTATTTATTTTGACTTATGATTCAGGAAAGAACACCTTTTCTAGAAAAATGTGCAAATATCTTGCAATTAGTTGTTCACACCCATGGCTTCTCCAGGACAGAAGGTCAGCTAGGTTGATGACTTTTCTGTCTTAAATTGGTCATATAGCTTGACTTATGGGACAAAAAATCATTCAAGACTGTAATATTCTTTTAAATCACACAAGACAGGAAAAACCCACTCATTTGTCTGGAAGCAGATAGAAGACTATAGTAGAGCAATTGAAATAAGTGGGAGTTATTTGGGGATGGACTTTGTCAGACCCAAAAATATTTCAGTGATGATTCCTAAACTCTAAACATTCTGAATGCTATTAAGAACTTTTAAGCTATATTTAGCTTTGTGTCCATAAGGTCAACTGTCTATTTAATGCTGTTCTCTGTCTATGGAGAAGGGAATCCTTGAAAACCAGATTCAATGTCTCCATGGGTTTTCATACTGAAGTAATCCTCTGGGAATTCCATTCTCCCTTCAGTTCGGCTGGGAATGATTTCATACCATTTGAAGTAATGAATCCAACTTCTGTAATAGTGACGTACTCAATACTGCATGATTTTATGTAAGTGCTTCCTGGGAAGTAATATGTAGCTAGACTGAAATATGGACAGTGTGGGTTCGCATTAGCTGAAATACCTAAAGAATTTGTTATATTTAGAATTTTGTTCACTTATGCTTAATAGAGCTCCACTTCAAGTTAGGGAAAATTGGTTTCATTTTCTCTTGCTACCATTAATAGCTATTAGAGTTGAAAATAAGGTTTTAAACATATCATTAAGGTACACTTAAGTAACTTGCAACTGACAATTAACTATGCATGGTAATACATTATCATAACATTTTTCTTTGATAGGTTGGTCTCCTAAAAGATATGAGAAAAGACAAAGGATGGTTTTGTAAGACTCCTGATGAATTTTTTTTCTATTTTGATATCATCTACATTTTGCTACTTTATCAATGAAGTGTGCTCCATCATATATGTCCAGAAAACATTTATTTGGTGCTTCATAGAAAGGTAGAATCATAGTTGTTTGCTGTAGGGGACCTTAAAGATAATCTAGATTTTTCCCAATGCCGTGCCATGGGCAAGAACATCTTCCACCAAACCAGGCTGCTGAAAGCTGGTTTGATGTTAGGCAATTTTAACATACTCGGTTGAGGGGATGTCTGGGTTTTGTTGCTTTTTTTCTGTGGGTACAGTGTTCAAGTGCTACAACTTTGTGGATCTAAAGTTTGGGAGACTACTTCAATAACCAAAGAAAGATACAGTCAGAATTCAGACCCACATTCAAGCATGGTTTGCTTTCATGTTTTATTAAAATCCTCTTCAGCATGATGAGTTGTAGGAAAAAATCAGCATAACATGCCATATGTTTTCCCTTTCAAGACAATAGTAAAATTCCAGTACTGCACTTGAACTGGGAGCACTGTTTATGCTGATTTTAAAGAATGGGGTTAATGGTGAGTGAGTGAGTGAGTGAGTGAGTGAGTGAGTGAGTGAGTGAGTGAGTGAGGAGCTCCTTGGCACAGGGACCAAGGACTGCCACCTCCCAAAGCCGAGCTGGAACTTTACGGTGACAGCAGCAGCTTCAGTGGCATCCTCCACTCCTTGAAGAGCCAATGGGCACTGACCTTATCTTGTCAAAGTCTGTAAAAAGTGATGTGGGCAGCACTGGCTTTGTGAAAACTGGACACGTTTATCCGGGACGTTTCACTGCATTAGCGCAGAGTCACTCGTAGAAGTGTAGCTCAAATAACTGCTGTGGGGTAAGTTTCTGCAGTGAAGCTACAAATGCAACAAAGGAACAGTAGTGTGAGTGAGTGTTTTTGCAAATGCTCAAAAAACAAGCCCACCAGTGCCAGGAATGCAGAATCCCATCAGTTCTGTCTCCCAGATCTCCTCTCCCACTTTCTTGCAAATCCACTCTTGAACATATTTGTCTGAAAATTGCACATCTTAGGGCTCTGCAGCCTGGCAGTCTGAGAAGTTTGTTTTGCTTTGAACACTTTCATCATGCTTAACTCTGCAGAACTTAAAGAAATCAGGCTGGTTGCATGCATTCTTCTGCAGCTGACAGTAGCACAGCACCCAAGCATAGCATTTCCTAGCTCACTCTCCTCCCTTTGCTCCTCAATCATTTCTTGAAAATTCCTTCATAATAACCTTATCCAAACCATAAATATGAAAGTCAAATAAGCCCAAAGGAGATTTATCATCCTCTGACTCGGCACTCCTTTTATGATTAATAATGACATTGATTCCTTTGGAAATGAAACAAAAATTAATTTAAAGGTTCTGATTGGTTTTAGTATTAGGTAAACTTAACACATCGAATGAGCGTAAAACAATTATCAGTCTTATTAGCAAAATTAGCTACAGCAAATTTACCAGAAGGAAACTGTTGCTATTTAGCTCCCTAATTATGTCACTATTCTTTGTGACCAAATGATATAATGAAAATAATTTGATCAACTGGTGCTGCATAGAGAATTTTCTAGGAGCAGCTGAATATCATAATCTGTTTTGAACGTATGTTTTCCTACCCTTCTTCTGTTTCAGAAAGTAGAGGTCGAGGGCTTCAAAGAACTTTGCAATGAAGTGAAGTTGAACTGCACTAGGCAGAATATGGAATAGATTCTTTTACTATTATGAAATGTTAGATAACCCTTTCCTTGAGGCCAGAACCCTTTGACTTCTTGAAATGATCTATGGTGTATGAATTTCAGACTCTGGAAAAGCAGAGGATGTCTTTTATCCTGCCTGGCGCTAAGGCCAGGGATTGGATTTTCCATGCTGTGCTGTTGTCTGTCTATTTCCTTGCTCTGTGCCTCAATCCAAGCACACAGACTTGGCAAGTTTTTCTTTCCAGCCCTGAGAGCTGATCAAATGGAGTGCAGTTGGATGCCCTCTAGACACAGGCCTTTCAGCCCAGGGGGACAGTCACCTGGCCAGCCTTGAAGGCCACCCAAGCATTGGTGATACACAGAACTTGGGGTGCCAGCTCTCATCTATTCTGTGTGAATATCCTGTGCTCATGGGTTAGAAGTGCAGTGGAGTAGAAGCAATGAGAGCTGACGAAGCTGATGAGAGAAGTCATATATGATCTCGGAAAACTTCTTGCAAAATGTCTCTACTGCACTCCTGTATTTCCACCTCAGCAAGCATTTAAATGGTGGGGTCTCTGAGCATTTCTGTCCTACCAGATCTGTCTGCCCTCCCTGGCTTCATCCTTACTGGTCAGGATATGACCCTCACTGTGTGTGTGTTCTCATTTCTTCCACTTGCCATCTGCCTTCCTTGAATTGCCATCAGTGGGCAACTTGGATGCAGGCACATTTCCTACCCCCACACCTATAACAGCTGCCCCCATTTCTAGGTGGAATCTTTCCCTCTCTCCCTCCCAGTGTAGCTTTATGAACTGGAAAAAGGAAGTTAAGACACTCTGGTACACTAAGAAACCTGCAGCATGAGTGACCTGCATATTGAAAAACTGCCTTAGATTGTAACAATGAGCTTCAATAAGATCAACTCCAATATTAAACTACACAAAAGTGAATGGGAAAGCTCCTGTGGAATTGAAACCCCTTGAGTACATCCCCTGGCTGCTTGCTTAATGCTTATGAAGATGCTCTGAACTACAAAACTTGTTTCCTTGCCTACACTCCGACTTTACATCTTTATAGTTTGTGTCCTCTGGGAAACATTTTTATTTTTGTTTCATTATTTAAAGCAAGCCTAATATTAATGATGGGGCTGCTGTGCATTAAGGCACTGTGCTACCAGTACACATCAGCTCATAACTTTTGGTGAGGCTTTCTGCATAATTTATGTCCAAACAAGAGTATGCTGACACAAAATCGAGGATTTAACCATGTTTACTGCTGCTTGTGATAATTAGATCATTTCATACTGAAACTACTAAGCAACTGCAGTAAGGTGGGCCTCTGAGTAATTGTTAAATTTATAGTCTTCTCTTAAATAATCAAACATGAAGAACTTGAAATATGCTTTGTTGTCTGTTCTTTATATAGCATAATCAGAAAAGGCAGATGCTGTACATGAGATACTTGGGTGCCATCAGATGGACCAGTGCAAGAACTGGCAAGCAAAAATCATGCCCTCATAGGATTTCCCCAGTCATCCCCTAATTGCTCAACTTTATAAAGTTTTCTGTGATATTTCTTGAAAGAAGTTCTGAATATCACAATTTTTTGACAGTTTCAATACTTCTAAACGTGACTGGAAGAGAAAGGGCTTTAAATGAGAAATAAAATCCACACGTGCTTCTATTAACCTCTGGTTTGGCATATTTTAAATCACTGCAAATGCACTTCTATATGTTTTCTGATCAGCCATGCTCTGGCATCTGGTTAAAAGCATGTAACAAGTCATATGGGGCAACTTCTCCAAGAAATAAATATACAGGGGGTATGGTGTCAGTGTAAGAAAGATCTCCAAGACTGAACAGGCACCTAGTTCAAAGGCAGTATAGAAAGATTTACATGAGGGGGAAAAAAACAACAAACCATGTTCCATAAAAAATGTTGTTTTAGGTGGGAAGCAGAGGCATTTTGTCTTCACTGATGGATTATGGTAAAATGATAAGAAACATAAAATCATACTCATGCAGCCCTTAAAGAGGCTTTAGATCCAGGAGAGCTAAAATGTCCACCTTCTTGCCCAGATAAACTGTAGAAACACTTAGTCCTCTGCTTTGAAAGGCACTTTCCATCAGTCACTCACTCCTTCTCAAAATTTTTAAGCATTACAGATCAGAGGTGAGACAGAGGTTCCTATAAAATCAAAACATTAATTTTGGATGCTCGTTGTGACATTCCAAAGTGTTCTTTTGACTCCCTGATGTGATTTGTTTCTTTCCCAAATTGGATAATACCCTCTTCTTTCTTTCATAGCAGCTCTCCTTGTTTCCCTTTAGATATCCTGAAGTGACATATGAAGGTGGTGAACTCCTGCTGAAGTTCCCCTGTTAGATGGGAATGTTTGTTGGGTTTTCCCTGAGATGACAAGAGGGGTAACCTTTCCCTAGACATCTTCCTGCTTAGTTTAGGATGCTTTTTCTGAAAGATGGGTGTTCAGTGACAGGTGCATACTGCACAGTTCAGAAATGGCATCCAAAATTAAGCCATCTGTAGGATGTTCTAGTGAACATCCGTCTCTGACTCTCATCAGAGCACAGAGGCTTGAAGAGAAGCCGTGACTTGGGTTTTGTGGGGGCTTAATATGTCCCCATTTGCATCCTTAGCTAGGAAAACAGAAACAGTTACTCCCCAAATCCAGATTCAGAAGGGATGGATATTTTTTCAGTGGGTCAGACCCTACCGAGCTTCAGTTTTAACACAGAAATTCCTTTTTACAAATCCAGTTTTCCAGTCCCTGATGCAACGTGATTAAGAATAACAGAGTTCCTGCATATGTTACTCCTGCACTTCATTTTCTCTGTTGTATCTATGACTGAAATGCATTCAAATGCCAAAAAAACGTAACATTTCTGAAGCTGATTGTTATTAATATTGTTCTGTTTGGGTTTTTATAGCTGTAAACCTTTTTGAAGTGCCTAGCAAAAAGCGAGAGGAGCAGCTTTGGAGGGGGGAAACAACTTTGAAATCCACAGAGCAGAAGAGCAGAAGCTTTAATCTCCAGTTGTGACTGACATCAAACAAAAGTGCAAAAACTCCCTTTGTTCTTGAGCACAAAGGGTGTGTTTGTTGTTTGTGCAGGGTAAGTGAAAGGCCCCCATGAAATCCCACTGAAGATGTTTAATGAATCTGGCAGCCTCCAAGTTGTCTCTTCTACAGAGTAATCCTACAGACAGACCCATCACACATAATTTAACAGAGTGTCACACGACAATCTCTGCTCAGGAGACACTTTGGAGAGGGAATACTTTTATTACTCAATAGCACAGACCTCTCAGAGTTGCTGCTGTAGAGCAGAGCTTTTGGTGGTGGTGGCCACACTGTCATCTCTGAACTGAGAAGTTTTGCTCAGGTATTGCTTTCTAAGCTTCTATGAACTCATAGTTAAAATCAAGTTAATTGTACCCTCCTTAGTGCAGGGGGAAGGGATTTTGGCAGCCTCAGCTTCTAACAGAAGTCAAAGTCAAGAATATCTAAGAAAGGAAGAGGCTTGCTACCAAAATCAGGTCAAACAGGGACATGGGTATTAGGGAAGAAAGGGAGAAATTGTATCAAAATTGGAACAATAATGAAAAAGACTACAAAAAAAAATCAAGTGAGTGAACATTTTTAGATGTCAGATCCACTAAGGTTTACCACATATATGTCATCCTTTATCACTTTGTCCTACTTGATCATTTCTTGGATGAGTAGAATAGGAATAACCATGGTGTATGTCTTTAACCTCCCTTGTCCTTGCTATGATCTAATGTTTAGAGCCTGAGTATTGTGGAATTTGGGCTGTTTGCCACCAGGCTAAGGATGTTCTGTGTGACTGGGAGCATGTGGAGTAGCTGGTGTGTGCATTTATGGTTTGGGCATGTAGTGCCCATGGATAGGACAGAGGGGGCTTAAATCCTCCTTAGGCTTGAGTATTCAAATGGGTGCTTTCATCTTCTCCCTGTTAAATCAGTTTTTAGCCATGCCCCATTCTGCATGGGGATGATCAATTTTCACATTACTGTGTCACTATTCCTTCTATAAAATGGGCATAACCTTGTATACCTACTTCGGGATAAACTACGGAGTGGAGCGTGACAACTCATGGCAACACCTGTGAAGAAGACACAGCTCTCTTGGAGAACACCATGGAAAGGGTTCTTTTTTTCCCTAGCTTCCTCATGACATCAATCAAATTTTATTTTTTATCCCCAACGCTGGATATAAATGCAAATTGCATTTGTAGTATAGATGTCAGCCACCCCTGGGACTGCTGAGGATCTAAGCTCTATCTGCTGCTGCATTTGATCCCCCTGCCAAATGCCAACCAGAGCCCCAGAAAACCATCAAACACCAGGTCTGACAACTGGGATTTAGACCTGGTACCAAAACAACCTTGATACCCTGGAACACAATGCACAGCCCCTTTCTAAGAGCTTCTCTGCCCAGCATCACTGTTTGAAATATTCCTTGTTCTCTCTTAAATTGCAAGAATATTGTCGGATCTACCTAAAATAACAGTCCCTGTTTCCTTCCCTTCTTCCCCCACCCGTTATCAAATCAGACGTTCAAAATCAAGTGCCTGTGTGCTCTTGCTGACAAGCACAAGGGGATTAGGGAGTGACGGGTTTAACAAAACTGGCTCAAGGTTTTGTAAAATGCATCTTGGAGCCTGAGCTCTGAACGAGCCATAAAATTCCTCCCATGAGGTACAAGTGAGGTTTCTACAAGACTGGATCAGAACTTAATAATGTTTTTTTCCTAGGTTATTTTTTTTCCTTGCTTTCTAAAAGGTGCCAGAAAACCATCTGACTTTTTTAAGATTCTGTAAGACTAATAATGACTAAATGTAACCATTGTGTAAAAAAATCGCAAATATGTTTTACCACCATCAAAAAGAACTGATTTCTGGGCTGCATGCAAACCATTTGGGGCAATTAGCATGTAATTTAATTTGCATTAATCAGCACAAGGTCAGCAAGAAATTAACTTTGGGTGTAGATTTTACATATAACAGCATTTGAGAAGAAGGGAGGAACTGTTTTTACAGGGTGTTAATTTGGAGCTAAGTGCATTCAGCAAGTTTGGCAGGGCTTGGCCTTGCAGGAGAAAGATGAATGATGTGGATTTGGGAGCACTGAAAGAACAAAATGATGTGGCAATTTACCAAGCATTTAATGTTGCAATATATAAACACTTTAACAGACTTCTTGGCACTTGTAAAGATGAGAGCACAGGTTTTGCTGAAACACTGAGCACTCTGCTAGCACCGAAGGGCTGGATGTGGACAGGGTCCCACAGGGCTGCGTGCACTGACCATAGGCTGTGCCAAATGATTCAAGAACACAGCCAGATATCCCAAAAGTGCAGATCTCTCTGCAGCTCTGCAGCATTTCCTTATTGAAAGGAATTTAGGCAAATTACCCATTTACTTGTGTGCCCCTTCCGGCCTCCAGCCATTCCTTCTGCAGCCATTTCATGTCACAAAGTCTCCTGGGGCTCCCTGAACCTGTCATGTGAACAACATGGTTTGTGTTGTGAGAAACCCACTGCTGATGACACAGAAATTGTTTTTGACGAATGTTATCTGAGCATCTGGTTATGGGAAATGAGATGCTAAGATGGTGGTGGTGTTTGGCTATGGTGAGGTGGTGCATAAAATGTATATGGCTGACCTTATGCCTTTTTCTTTGAATGAAAAGCATTTATCAGTTGTGTGGTATGGAAGGTGTCTGAGAGCGAGCCTCTTGCATTTCCTGCTTTTTCACAGACGTTAATCTCAAGGGTCTTTGGAGCTGCCATTTGCCCATCTGTAGCTCACACATATCTTTGTTGCAGCAGGGTTAGAAAGAACAGGGGCAGCACTGCACAGCTTATTTTAAGACAGGATGGCAACTCCATGTCTGCAACCATTGCCTAAATATTATTCCAGAAACTGAATTTTTAGACAAAGTAGACATAGAGGCCTCACATTCAGTTATTTATGCTCAGCTGAGATGCTGAGGCTGACCCTAGTTCACCTATGCCTCTTGCCTCTTCAGGGGGAGAGCCATGGTGGGTTGGACCAAAGTCAAAGGGGATTGCTTGTGCTTTTGGCTTCTTTGTTAAGTTCCCAAACTTAAATGGCATTAATCAGACCAAAGCATGTCTGAAGGAACTGGCTACACAAAGACTTCTGGCATGCAAAGTACACCACTTTGAGACTCAGAATTAGGGTCTGGTTTGATCACAAACTGGCATTGTATCTTTACGAGAGAGCTTAGTTTTTCTTGAGTTTTCTCACTCTGTGGCTTAGAGTACATTTATATCACCCACTGTAAGATTCAAGCTACTGTGCACAGCCTACCTGACACGACAAAAAGCTATTTGTGAGTGGATTTACCCAACTTCTTATGTTGCTTCCATTGCTTCAGTGAAGCTTTGGTATCTCGACACTCCAGCTCAGCAAGATATCCTTAAACAATATTCCCTAGTTAGCTTGCTATTAAAAAACAAGTGTGTTTATTTTTTTTATTTGCATGACAGACTAATAAAAGGAAATTTGAGTTTAGAATCTCAGAATTGCATAGGTTGGAAAAGATCATTGAATCAAAGCATTAACCCAGCACTGCCAAGCCCACCACTAAACCATGTCCCCAAATCTCACACCTCTGTATCTTTTAAATCCCTCCAGGGATGGTGACTACCACTTCCCTGGAGAGCCTGATCCAATGGTTGATAACCCTTTCTGTGAAAAAGTTTTTCCTATATCCAATCTCAACCTCCCCTGGTACAACCTGAGGCAGTTTTCTCTTGTCCTGTTCCTTGTTACTTGGGGGAAGAGCCCAACTCCACCTGGCTACACCCTCCTGTCAGGGAGCTGTGGACTGAGGAAGTCACCCCTGAACCTCTTTTTCTCTACAGTAAATACCACCAGCTCCCTCAGCTGCTCCTCACAAGAGCTGCGCTCCAGACCCTTCCCCAGCTCTGTTCCCTCCTCTGGACAAGCTCCAGCCCCTCTTTATTGTAGTGAGGGGCCCAAAACTGAGCCCAGGATTCAGGATTCAGCACTGGCCTCACCAGTGCTGAGTTCAAGGGGACAATCATTTCACTGGTCCTGCTGGCCACACTATTGCTGACACAGGCCAGCATGCCCCTGGCCTTTTTGGCCACCTGGGCATATTCCAGCTGATGTTCAGCCACTGTCGACCAGCAAACACAGGTCCTTTTCCACTGGGCATCTTTCCAGATGCTCTTCCCCAAGTCTGGGGCACTGTGTGGGGTTGTTGTGACTCAAGGACAGGACCCTGCACTTTGCCTTGTCAAATCTCATACAATTGGCCTTGGGTCACCAATCCAGCCTGTCCAGGCTCTGCCTTTCTACCCTCCAGCATATCAACATTCTCATTCAACTCAGCATTTTCTGCAGACTTACTGAGGGTGCGTTCAATCCCCTCATAAAGGTTTTTGATAAAGTTTTGTGGTTTTTTTGGTAACGATACCTTCTTCTTCAAAACTTTGTGCTTTGATATTTTAAGGAATTCCTTAGCCTTAGAATCTCAGTTTGTGCAGAATTTTCATCAAAGGTTTGGAAATGCATCCATCTTCTTGGTGTTTTCACAGGGTCTGATTCATTTCTTCCTTCCCACAAACCAAGATCTTAACTCTGAATTGCAGGCCCTACAAAACTCTCTGAGTTTGGGCACTGAGAATCACGAAAAATCACTAGTCATTTTTAACATCTTGCACAAAACTGTCAAGTGTCAGATGACATGAGAAAGGTCAAAGAAAAATGTGTTGTAAATCTAACTGAAGATTTATTTCCTAGCTCTTTCATTTTAATCAATGCTAATAGATTTTTTAAAGACAAAAAATGAAGGAAGGAAGAGTATCCTTTGAACAAAAAATGTTAGTTAGAGAGTTTAAAGTATTAAAAAAGTGTGGTGATTTTGTTTTTCAATAATAAAATAAATCTGGCTGGTGAGGATATCAGCTAAGGAAAAAAGTGTCTGTGCTAATTAATTTTTAAAATAGTAAAAAAATATTGTGTAGCTATTAGTTTTATTTTTATGGTAACTCTACAGATGTGATACATTTCCTTCCTTTCAGAGCATTTTTAAATAGAAAATCTGACTGTTATCAGGTAATGAATTAAGCATTCTCATCCAGTATTTATAACCAAAGATCAATTCATCTGATTTGAATTATTCAAGTTTCAGTTTGTTTCCCTTCCACACAGGACAATGCCATACTACCTACCTCTTCAGGAAACTTGGTGGATGATGAGTTTTCCCCATTAGCCTTTATTTCATGTTGGATAGTGTAAGGTCCACTTCTCACTTCCCATTAATTCCCAAATGTTCTCTTGGTAAATGCATTCACTTGTTTAGATGCCAGATCCCAGAAATTAGACTCCTTTCCCTTTTTTACTTGCATGTGAGTTTCTGTTCAGCATCACTCTCTCTGGTGAGAGCTTGTTTTTAAACATCCACTTTCATCTCTACTTGTTGGATGCATTTCACGGATGTGTGAAATGAACCTTCTGTGTAGAGCACCATAAGATCATTTTAAAATAGGTTCAATAGAAATGTTAAATGTGGTTCTATTTCTAATTTTAGCTTAAGAGGATGAGTAGCCATTAAATCCTCATCTGTAATTATTAACGTTTTTCATGTTTATTGATATGTGTTAATACAAACAGCTCATACATTTGTATATATTGTTAAAGTTCACTTTCTTTAGACCATGCTCCCAAGAACTCAAGATCCTTGATATCCCACATCATTAAAGTCATGATCTTGGCATTACTACAAGTGCAAAATAAAGATATTCCTGTTTAGACAGAGCAGGTTCTGCTTATCCTTTAAATAGATTTTAAATTAAAGCAGAAAATAAATGGTTCTGTAGCCAGCTGCATTTGTTCTCTCTCTGCCTTTTCTCTCTCTTTCTCTCAGATCTGGTGCTCTGTTGCCTCTTCTGTTAGTCTTCACTCTTTTGATCAGCTTTCTCCTCCTTCCCTTTAGTTGCAGGCCAGATGTTCTTACAACATGTAGATCTTTCCAAATATTTTATTTCCTTTGTAGAGTGGCCACGTCTGTAACCGGAGCTTGGCCAGTTGTGAATTGTTTCAAGTGATGTATTGTCTTTAAGAGACACACTGAAGCGCATTTCTCTGTCAGAATTTGTGAACTGCACAAACCGCGAGTTTTGCCCCCTTCCCTGACAAGGGTGGGGGAAGCAATGGAGCACATCTTTTAGGAAAATAGGAAAGGTTTGTTGCTTCTGTGTCCCAGATGCTGAGATGCAGAATGCTGCTGAATGCTCGAGGGAGGCAGCACACACCTTTCCTATTGCAGAAAAGCAGTGGGTACCAGTCCTGCTCTATGCTTTAAATGCAAAGTTTTATTCCCCTGCTGTTCAAGTATTAATCTTTAGCATTTATGCAACATTTCATACTCCTGTGTTTTCTGTCTGTCCTGTTTAATTTTCATGATGCTCTTTGGATACTCCCAAGTGAAAAACATTAGAAAAGACCTTTTGCATCATTCAGACCAACAGTAATTGCCACTCCTATGACTCAGACAGAAAATCTAGGCATATAATCTAAAATATCTGCCAAAACAGAGAAAAGGAGATGGGACAAATTTTAGACTGGTTTTGTTGCAAAAAAAAAATAAAAAAATTAAAAAAAAAAAAATTATTTGTTGTATCTCTACTGCAAGAGCTCAAAACTTATCTTCCTTTTCTTGAGCACAAAGATACTGTGAGTATGTTCAAAACACACAAGGTATACAGAGGTAGTCCTTGTCCTGAAGACTTGGCTGCACCTGCATGAATGGCTCTGAAGCGGATCAATAATCAATATGGTTTCACCATGAAATTGTATTTAGATATTTAGAGGTGAGGATCTGAGTCTCTGTGACTTGGGTTTTCATAGCCTGGGACAGCAAAGAAATGTTTCCATGTGTATGTATGTGCATAATGCAAATAGCAAATGTCAGTTGTTTCTGCTCTCCTGATAAAAATAATAGCCTAGATGTCTGATTACTGGAGCTGAGGACAACAATTGATCTCCCATCTGCAACTATGTTAAAGGCTGTATAATCAAAACCCAAAATCAACAGAGGAAGCAGAGACAAAAGTGTGATGATTTGTTCCAGGTAAAAATGAACAAAAATTTCAATTAGAGCAGCAGTAAATCGTGATGAGATACAGCCTTTTGAGTTACAGACAATTCTTTGCTATCCACATTCACCAATTAAGTGATCCAGAGTAAAATGATTCTAACAATAATACCTGGGCTTGTGTTCCACTATTACCAATAACACAAAAGCTGCAGGCAATGAGTTACTCATTATTCTAGATTTTAGGAGAAGATAACTAAATGAACTGTTTGCTTTCTGAAAGCATGCTGGAAAGACTCCGCTTCTGAAGCTGAGGCCAATTTCCTTTCTACTTCAAACTTTGCATAGGTGTAACATATTATAGGTCATAGAACCACAGAATGGTTTGGGTTTAAAAGGACCTAAAGATCATTGTGTTCTACTACTCTGCCTTGTACAAGGACACCTTCCACTAGACTGGGTTCTTCAGAGCCACATCCAGCCTGGCCTTGAACAATTCAAGGGCTGGGGCATCCGCAACTTTTCTGGGGAACCCGTTCCAGTGTCTCACCACCCTCACAGTAAAAAATATCATCCTAATAGCTAATCTAAATCTGCCTCTTTCAGTGTAAAGCCATTCCCTCTTGTCTCATCACAACGTGCCCTTGCTCAAAGTCCCTCTCCAGATTTCTTGTGGGTCCCCTCAGGCACTGGAAGGTGCTGCAAGATCTTCCTGGAGCCTTCTCTTCTCCACGAGGAAATAACTCCAGCCTGTCTTCATAGGAGAGGTGCTCCAGCCCTTGAGCATCTTCATTCCCCTCCTCTGGACCAGTCTCTTTCAGACCTGGCAGTCTTGCCCAGGTGCAGCTTGATTGCTGCAGACATCCTGCTGCAGGCAGGTTGCAGCTACCTGGAAGTGCCAGGCAGGCTCAAGGTGTCTGAGCTGCACTTGCAGAGCAGCCACGGGGTGCCCAGGGCTGTGGCAGTGATGAAGAGCACACAGTGGTGATGCTGAAAGAGGAACATGGGAATTCTCACCTTTGCTTTAGGCACTTAGGTGGGATGCGTCTTGCCTAATATATGCATTTAAAATTTAGGGATCTAATCCCTTTGTAGTCAACGGAGAGATGTGGTAATGCTCTTTAGTATAACTAATCTCCCCACAGTGACAATAGAGAAACCCAAGATGACTAGCTTAGACTAATTGATTGGCTTCAAAGGTGGGATTTAACAACCTAAAACAGTAAATTGCTATCAGATTAAAGTGTAGCTTTTCACACCTATACAAAACAAATGTGATTTGAGCCTAAATGACTGCACAGAACAGCAGATAACTGACTTAGACCGCAAGTGCCTCTTGTGAGGAGAAGACGTATTTTAAATGTTTGTGCAAGCCACAACAAAGCACTGATTTATACATCTTGGAGTGTTCTGTATTATGGCCACATTGCTCTGGAGTTTATTGGATTTTTTCATTTTAAAGATGGAGATGTGAGCAAGAGGTTAATTGGTTTGCATGAGATCTGACACGAGGACACTTGGTAAAATGGGGACATGAATCAAGGCTTTCTATTCCTCTCATGATTGCACTCATGATTTTTGGTCCATTGTCCTGGACACTTGTCCACCATTTCTTTGTCATGAAATCTAGTCCATCTCTTGGCTGGTAGAAACACTTTTTAGTGTAGCAAAATATGAGTATATTTTGGGCTTCTGAATACTTTTAAAATACTGTAAACAAATGGAATGGTCAAGAAATAATTTGAACTAGAAGTAGAGAGCAGAAGGAACATTTTTAATTGGTATAAATTAGTTGCTGTAACTGGTTTGCCTCTGAAGTTTTAATCATTTTGCCTGTGTAAATGACTGTTATTCTTGTTGCCTTTCAAGGATTTCCAGCATCACATAATTAGTTTAGCAAACTCATAGGCCATACGTGGAAGGTTTCCATTAAATACAGGGCAATGAAATTATTAAATTATTTATTAAATTAAATTTCCACTGTAGGTAATTTCTGCATATCAGTTATGAATCTATAATCAATTTTCATATTAAATGTTGAATTTAAACCCACAACTGGACTTTCATCCTGAAAGAAGCCAGATAGCCCTGTGCATCTGGTTTAATCTTCCCTTCAGCCATATTATTTTAAAGGCACCCCTGCTTAGTACATCTTAGAATTGAAAAATAATACTCATATTCCCTCTCATCCTCAGCAGCTGTGATCCCTCTGCAGATGTTGTTCTGTCAGACGTTTCATTATGTGTGATAGAAAGCGTAGGTTCTTTTCGTCTGCCTGTGTTACTGCTTTGTAGATTTTATTTTCTTTTTCAATTTTTTTTATTTATTCCTTTGGCTGAAGATGAGTCCTTCCATAATACTCCACTTTATCTCCTGTTGCTGCTGCTTCTCCTCCTTTCTAAGTGCAGAAATGATCAAGAACTTGCAACTGCATGGAGCCGCCCAACAGAAGCCCATTGATTCCCCACCAAAGGGCTCTGTGTGAGCCATTCTGCTCCAGCCTGAAAAGAAAGCTTTGTTCCCTCAGCTGGTAGTGTCTTAAGATGCTGATCCTTGCCATATTTTTTGAAAACTGTAGCAGTTCATCAGACTGTTTGACACTTCCCGTTCAGCTGTGTGCTCTGTAGCACACCCTGGTATTTGCTGCTGCTCGTACATCAGCCTCCCCAGCCCGAGACTGCTGTGGAGCAGCCCAGGCACCAGGGTGAGTGGTGCTGGGCACAAGTCATTTGGAGGTGAACAGTAAAGGAGCTGAAATCCGGAGTGCTGGTGCCATGCCTGAAATGGTAGTAATGGATTTAGTATTTGGGGCAGGAGGTATGGGATTTGTCATGTTGGTTGAGTATTTTCCTGGCCGCCTTCCATGACTGTTCAGATATTTTTAGCATGAAGTACAAGCTATGTTGTCTCAGTTGACCTTGGAGCATGACATTTTAACATGGAATTGGTTTGACTTGCTAATCATTAAAATGATTTATTATTTTTTATTGCAAGACCAACTAGAATCCCAGTCATGTTCTGCAGATGAAAAGGGAAGCAAATTGAAACCTGTCTTCTCTTGACTTGCAGTCCTTCACGATACCCATGTTTCCTGAGCTGCCCTCTTTCTCTCTACACCATTAAAAGTAGATTATGTCCAGGTTTGTTTTTTTTTTAATTTGTCTTTTAGTCATTTGACATATATTATATCAGAGTGACTGAAACTAATCCCAAGGTTTCACAGTGTTCAATGAGAAGTGTAGAACAAAAGGATTGTTTCTGTTGCAAACAATTTATGACCTTAATAGAAGTTTACAGCTGCCATCAGAAAGGCAAGATCTTGCCAGTAGTGTATTTATCCTGGTGATTGCTCTCTCTTTGCCTTCATTCCCAGACTCAGGTTTAAAGATCAAGCCCCTAAATACCAACTTCTGTTAAGGAATTAGCAGCAGTAGCACTGCATCAGGATATCATAACAGTATATTTTTAGACAGTAGTATATAATGTAAGGAAAGAGCTTCAGACCAGCCTCAGAAATAGCCAAAACTCCATGAAAACTGAATTCAAATTTGGAAGTGTAGATCAATTTTTAGCCTGACTGGACTTTTTGACAAGTTGTCAATTTTGGACAATTCGTGTTTATTGAGTTTTGCACCTCCTTAAGTTAACAGGACCTGAGAGGAAATTACAGTCATTTTTAAGATGCATTTATCTGCCACAGTGGTGCAGAAAAGCTTTTGACTGAAAAGAGCATCAAGGACTTGTTGAATTTTTCAGTCTACTAAATAAGCACCTGCTCAAGTATCTGATGTACATTTAAAAAAATTAAAATAATACAAGAAAAAAAAAACAAAAAAACAAACAAACAAAAAAAACATCCTCCTGATTCAGAAGTAACTGCACAGTTTAAAGATTTACCCAGCAAATGCTGAAACCAAGACGTAAAAATAAACCTCTCTTTGACTCTTTGACTACCTTGGCAACTGGGAAGACCACAACCTGCTCCTACAAATCACATGGCGGATCTCCCAAATAGGGCCAAAGAGGCTGTTTCCCTGAAATCTGTGTCACACTATAGTTCCTTTCATACATAGGAAGTGAGTAAATCATTGAATAATGCAACATCCTTCCCCGTCTGCGAGAACTGTGCCAAAGCCAAGCGTAAAGGTCTGGGTTAAAGCAAACTCAGTTACTTGGTAACCGAGTTGTGTTTCAGAGGGGTTAAAATTGGAGGGATTTTGAACTTGTGTTTCTCGAGGGTTAAAATTGCCAAGAAAAAAAAAGAAAACTTGAGGAAGATCCCCAGGTGCCTGCATTAATACTCCCCAGTCCCTCTGATGTGAGCTGGCAGGTCCCATAAAGCCACTCAGCCTTGAACAGGGAAGGGAAGGAGGGAGAGAGCAAAAGCTCCAGCTGCGACTCCAGAGCCCCAGAAAGAGCCTCTAACCCAATTCCCTTAAAGTGCACAAGCCTCACGAGCCACAGCATCTCTTTGCCACTGTATTCACTGAGTTCGCAGGGCAAACAAAAGATCCATACCAAGCATGCATCCTTCCAGAGGGGGAAAGCTTTTCCTCATTTGCCCATAGATTTCTCCCCCTTTTCTTCCAGTTTTATACGCAGAAACCTATATATGTACGTATACATATACATTATTATTTTTGTTTTAACGGCGGGGTGGGGGGGGAATGTTGCTAATTTTTTTTTTTTTTTTTTTGGCTGGTAATTAAGAGAGCTAACACCAGCTAGGCTAGAGTGAACGCAAACAAGACCCCTATAGGCAGCACAGTGCATTAATGTAAAATATGCCCAGACAACATAACTTGTCAGAGAGGATTATTTCTGCTTAGTGAATCTGCAGGGGCCCCTTTGCTCCACCACTCAGCGTCTGACTAGAGAGAGAAAGAGAGAAAGAGTAGCCATTAGTGAGTAGCTACTGTGGCATTGATGTTTGAGCGCACTTCTGAACTGGCTTTTGTTGAGAATATCGGTGCAGAAAGCATGCGCTGTCCCAAATCCGCTGTTACTATGAGAAATGAGGAGCTGCTTTTAAGGTATGTTGTCTCCTTTGTTTTAACGCGTGCTTTCGAGTTGCCTGGGCCCGCTGCAACTATAACCATGCTGTGTATTAAGTAGTTTCCCTATTTAAAGGAAAAAGACAGGCATTGCTGGGTGCAAGTAGCGTTTTCCACTAGTTCGGGTCATGCATTTCACGTATAATGATGAATGTATGGAGAGGGCAAGGAGGGGAAAAAATAAATATATTTATCTTTCCTTCTCTCTTTTTTTATTTTTTTCCTTCCCCCTTCCTAAAAGAAAGCTGGTATTTCTTTTATCACCTCCTTTGCGATATTTCTGCCTGCTTCATTATTATGCACTGGGCATGGAATAAGCATGGAAAAAGCTCAGGGAGACTCCATATTAGAGCTAGTGCCCTAAATACCACTTTAATTTTCACTTAGCCTATGTAAATAGTTACTAATGCCTTACCTAGTCTCTGCCGCTTGAAAGATGCTTTAAAAATATCCAAATGCTCCCATAATGTGGGATTACACATCTATTCTCTAATAATGCTCCCAGGTTTAGCGGGAGGCCAGCATCGACTACTCTTTTCAGAGAAACACAACACGCAGACACGCACACACGCACACTCACACACAGAATTATGCTGGAATTGGCACCCCGCTTTGAAAAATGTAGTCTTTTGTTTATTTGCTAGCGGACATCGTAGCGTTGGATACATCTTTTGGTCTGACAATGGGACAGCTGAACAATGGTGTTGTCAAACTAGCTTAATGTATGTCTGGCGATGGGGTGGTTTGGGTTGTTTTGGGTTTTTTTTTTTTCCTTTCCTTTTCTCAGCTCCTTTTTCATTTCCCTCAATCTTTTTGTGTGTACAGTAGAATATAAAGTGCGTTGCCTGTTTTGTGGTGGTTGTTTCAGTTGATATCTGCTGCTAATAGTGCAGGGAAGGGGAGGTTTGTATCTTACAATTATGGCTATTGCATTAAGTTGCAGATTTATTACTAACCTATCCTTTAACTGTGCTGAGAAAACTTATTGATTCTGAAAGCTTACAATACTGCTGTCAATCTGGCAAATACATACTTGCCAAATGTGCCCTTGCTTGATTTTATGCCCGATCGTATCAACTTTAACTGCTGTTTTGAAGATACTGTTTCTAATTTTGTTTGGGTAATGAAAATGCAATAAAAATGATAAATCAGATCTCAAAGTGGGAGCCCATGTGACTTTCCATTTTTATAATGTTTTATATGTTAGAATTTTAAAGGTCAGACAGAATAATTTACCTGAATGATTCCTATCCCCAAATCAAACAAATTATTCATATGACATTTCTTAAATTATCTTTCTGTTTAGAGAACCATAGTTTAGCATTAAAACAGTTAACAATTTTGCATTTGAATTTGGCAAAATGAACCTTATGCATTGTGAGAAGAAATTGTTACAAAGCTTCTGAAAAATTTCAAGTTACTACTTGGACAGCAGCTTATGTCTTAAATAAAATGAATTGTCATTACTCTGTGGAGTTTCTTAAACTGTTTAAAGTCTTTAAATACTTTACATGTTAAGTAAATGCATTGCTTTTAGCAATAAGTTTAATGATTTTGTGAGAAAAGATTTATTTATCAGTGGCTTCTGGTTTTTGCTTTGATCAATTAATAGCAGAGATTTTGTGCTTTTTTTAAAAAAATGGATTCTAGTGCATGATTTATATGGGCTGAGGGGTCTCTTGAACCCCTTAATTAAAACAAAAAGACATGAAGGATTTATCGGTAGCAGTCAGAGCCCTCTAAAGCATGTATCTCAACACAAAAATGTTTGGTGGGGAGACTGAATATTTGCTGTGCTGTTTTGCATTTTTTTTTTTGTCATTGTATCTTCTTCCCTTGAGTCTTGAGATGGTGTAAATCAATAGCAAAGAGTTTATATGAACAAAAAGGTGATATTATATGAAATACTAGAGGTTATGGAATATCAGGTAGTACTTGCATGCTGTGTGTTGTGCATAAACATGAAGAGAAGGCAAGGATGGTGTTTAATATTACTGGACCATGACATAATTCACTTCCTTGGGAGAACTTCTTTCTAGACAAACATTAACTCATTCACAACTGCTCTGCTGTGCTCTGCTCTGCTCTGCTGTGCTCTGCCTGAACTGGAGCAGGGAAACAGTGGCACGTTTTTATAAAGTTGTTTTTTTTTTTATCATGTCATGTTGCAGCAGCCTGAGCTTTCTAGCAGCTACTGCCCTTTGTGAGTGGCAATAAAGTGAGTCCCTCACTCTCAGTTACATGGAAATGCCCCTTTAGGGATAGCCCAGAGCAGCGTGAATGCCACTTCTGTAGCAGCCACCAACAGACACCTGGGCAGCAAAACCAACCACCACTTTTAAGGACTATTCAATACTATAACTGTTCCCTCTGCTCACAGGTGAGTTCCTACCAAACTTACTGTAGTTTCTATGTGTTCAGATAAAACGTTGCATAAAATACATATACAATGATTTTTTTTTTTTTTTTTTTCTTTTT
>VWZU01008059.1:654774-666558 GCA_013397095.1 Sterrhoptilus dennistouni | reverse complement strand
TTTTTTTTTTTTTGTCTTGGAGTGAAAATTACTTTGTCTTTTTTCCAAGGGTATTTTCTCACATTGCATTCACATCAAAGGCTGATTTTTGAATTAGTTTGTGCGAATCCTACTAAAAAAAAATCTTTCTATGCGTATTTACTGAAATATTGCTTTCTGAGCCATAACAATTATTATTAACATCAAAGAAGGTGAAGCAAAGCTGCAACACAAGTAATTTCTTAGCATGTTTAATGAAAGTAATAGCTTTTGAAAGACTGCATAGGTTTAGAGATGTTATGCCTGAACATTGGAGGTGTCCTCAGCGCTGCCTGTTTCGAATGTCACCCATTCACAAAGCAAAGTGGTGCCTTGCAGTTGTCAAACTTGGCAACATCTGTTTCCACAACAGAGCTAAGAGAGGTAATTCAGACTCTACATGAGTTGTTATTTGTTCTTGCAGTGACCAGGTGTGATGTCAAAATGAACACCCTCAGTCCCACCTGTTAGAGAAGGAGCAAGATAAGTCTTAGCTTGGGACTTGGTTTTCCATGCTTCCATAGGGATATGGAATTGAATTATATTTGTTTATTAGCCTGGAGTATTTGTGTGGGGTTTATTTATTTATTTATTTATTTATTTATTCTCTTTCACATTCATAAACCACAATCATCAATGTGCTAATATTTTCTTTGTTAAGAGAGGATGACACTGACGTGTTTCTGTTATCAAATTTAATGGTGAAGGGGTTGAGACCCACCCTGCAGATAAAGACTTGCGGGTGAAAAGCTGGGTGTGAACTGGCAGCATCCACTCACAGCCCAGGAAGCCAATTGTACTCTGGGCTGCATGAGGAGAAGGGTGGCCAGCAGGTCGAGGGAGGTGATTCTCTCCCTCTACCACACCCTGATGAGATTCCACCTGTAGTACCTCTTCCAAGTCTGGAGTCTTCAACAAGTCCTCAACATGGAACTGTTGGATTGGATCCAGAGGAGGGCCACAAAAATGGTCAGTCTGGAAGGAGACAGGCTGAAAGACCTGTGGTTGTCCAGCCTGGAGAAGGGAAGGATCCAGGGAGATGTTAGGGCAGCCTTTCAGTACCTAAAGGGGGCTTATAGGAAAGATTTTTAGTAGGGCCTGTTGCAATGGGACATGGGATTGTGGCTTTAAACTAAAACAGTGTTGATTCAGGCTAGACATAAGGAGGAAATTCTTCACAAAGAGGCTGATGAAACACTGGAACAGGTTGCACAGAGGGGTGGTGGCTGCCTCATCGCTGGAAGCATTCACAGTCAAGCTGGACACAGCTCTCTGAGCAACCTGATCTACTTGAAGCTGTCCCTGTTCATGGCATGGGAGTTGGAAGTAGATGACCTTTAAAGGTCCCTTTCAACCCAAACCATTCTATGAGTCTATTCTATATAAGATTGCAAACTATACCTTTGGGGCTGAAAAACAAAGCAAGTGTTCAATTAATATTCATATCTAGAAGTTTTACTGCAAGTGTAGATTGTGCTTGAATACTTAAGAAGTCATTCAGGAGTGAATCAATACTAATTATTGTAATCAGGAGGGTTAATTAGCTGAAGATGCTGCTGATGGAAAGTTCACTGCTTACAGCCCTGAAAACACCTAAGTTGATGAAATCTGAAAGCAAGATGTCTAAGAGGACTTTGTGTGGAGAGAAACATTTGGCTTTCCTTTGGCATTTCAAGAGCCAGTCACTCCAAAGGGGAAATATAGCTTGTACTTTGTATTTTGCATTATATTAATTCAGGGGGTATTAGAAGATGCAACTAAATCTGTCGTGAGAATATTTTGTGGTCGTCTCTCAATAAATGCAAGTACCATTTTGGATAACCTGTACTGTCTCTGCTGCATTCATTTGTAGATTACCATAAATTAATATGGATAATCTTATGCATTTCAAATCTGGTTTCAGCACTGTTATTTAGAACAGTTATTTTATTATTTTTTTTCTTCATTTGTGTTCAGGCACAGGGATGTTACATGGTACATGTACATAAATTACACATGCTCTGCTACTAATACACATATATACCTGTGTGCACACATACATGTGTGCACTTAAGTTTAAACATTTTTCATTGAGGGTGTGTATTTCTATAATCCTGTGCCCTTAAAACTCCCACTCAGTTTCCATCTGCAAAACAGTATTCAACCACATATGATTCAGGGGACCATTATTGAAGAGGTAGTTAATGAAATTTAAGTTAGATGATAAGGAATAAAGACTGAAAAGAAATGACTGAAGAAAATCCTTTTCTTTTCCCTCAGTTAGAGCAGTTGTGTTTCTTAAAGTGAACATTACTGAATTCAAACAAAATCCAGCTGTACAAAATCTTTCTCACAAGTGACTTGCAAGAAGATTTTATATTTAAGGCTGGATGTTTGGGTTTTGCATTGGTTTTTGTTGTTGTTGGGTTTCACTTTTTTCCCCCCTAGTTGTATCTCTTAAGGTTATAACCAAAGCCAATGTCTGGATGTTAATTCAAGAAAAAAAAACCCACAAACCTACAGAACTCCCTCCCTCAGTCACACACACACACATAACCCCCCGACGTCAAGTGATGCTTTCAGAGGAGAGAAATTCTATTTCAAAACACATCCTTCTTTCCTTTCTAATGACATTAGAGATTATCACATGCAGGTGCTATATATCTTTGCAACTGCTTTCCTATGACTGTTTTACTGCTTCCAACACATTTACTTGTATGTCAGCCATAGAAAAGGTAACTGAAAATGGCAGTTGTTGAGAAAGCATGTCGCCATGCCTGGAATGACATGCATTATCAGGGCAGCAGGAGTTGCTGGCTCTACAGCCCATTTCTACTTGACCTGCAGAATGATTGGCTGCCTGGGATGGTGATGAATCACTGGAGTTTATGAAACAAGACTGCTGGCATCCTCACAGAGGAAATAAAAAAGGATTTTTTTTCCCCTCCAACATTCTTGCTGTGGCAAAAAGCTCAATTTTTTCCTTATTTTTATTTTTATTGCTTTTACGTTTTGTTTTGCTTCCGTGTTATTTCACCCTGCAGCAGAAGTAAATGTGTCAATTAAAGTCGCTTTAGTACTGTTCTCGGCAAGTTAATGATGCACTGAAGGTTAACTATCTTTATTGGATGGAAGTGGGCAGGAATTCTCCCAAATTTTGTGTAAATCTTGATCTGGACTCTGATTTTCTCATCTCTCACTCCTGTCTTGAGACTGAGATAGCATAACTAGTAATCAGCTCAAGCAGGATGTAAAAAGGATTTCAGACGTTCTCACGCACAACTTTATTTTCCCTGATAGTGTAAGGATCAGTGACCATTCTGTGGGCTAATATCAGTCAGATCCACCTTCAGCGTTCCTGAACTAATGACTAAAATGACATTTCTGGAAAGCACCGACTCCCAGATTTGCACACACACTTTCTAGGTGGTTTGTGAAATTCTAATGTGCATTAAGCCCACGTTACTGGATTAGGCTGTTATGAGCCTGTGCTCGCAGGAAAGTACCATGGGGCTGTAAATCTGCCACTGCACTGAGAAGGCTGACACAGCGTGGATCACAAGCTGCCCTGTAAAATGCAGCCAAGTAAAAATGATCCTCCTATTTCAATTAAAACACCCAGAATTGTGTTTGGGGCTGGGGGAATGGAGAGAGCTACTTGCTTATCTCCCCACGTAGCATACTCAGTGTGCTGATGTGTTACCCTGTGTCCCTTACTCTGGTAAAACAACCTATTTTTACGTTAACTCTCTCTGATTCAAAGGAATAAGATTGCCAGTAAAATTGCTCAGGAAGTTTTAAATACAGCACTTACACAAACATAATGCTTTTTGCCATTGCATGAGAGAGGGTTTTTCCTCAACTCTCATGCTTTGCTGCCCAAGCCTTTTCTCCACTAGTTTGGAGAAGCAGTTTGCATGCTCACACCGGCTTTTAGACTTTTCCACATTTCACCAAATAATTCAGCTGCTGCTGGACACTGCAGAGGCTGCAACACTCTGGCTATTTAAGGCACAGCTTTCCATTGCCCCTTGTGAAATAGGGGAGGGCAAACTTTACCCAGCAAGAAGGGCAGCACAGGAAACTGTTGCTTGTGCCCTTTGGTGTGTGAGGGGTAAATGCTGTCCTTGCTGCGGAGTTCCCATGGCAGCAAATCAGCAGGTCATCCTCAAGAGCAGCCTCTGAGGATGCCAGACAACAGTCTGTCACCAGGAGGAAGAGAGAGCAGAGAGTTTGAGGAAGGGGAAAGAATTCTAGAAAATCAGAGAGAGGATAGGGATAATTACAAATAAAGGAGTGAAAAGTAATGGTACTCAAACATAAATCATCTGGAAACTGAACCTTGCCCGTGCAGATACCTGTGGATGATAGGATGGCTGTGCTACAGAGTGAATTTAAGATTCAAGTCCTGCCCCTGCCCTCCCTGGAAGCTGCAGGTTAGCGTCTGAGATATTGAGGGCCTCACGAAAAGAAACAGAGAACTATCAGAAAACTTAAAATTTTAGAAATTCTAAATTCAAAGCTACAACCTCCTGATTTCATTTTCCTTCTCTTCTGCCTAAAAAAGATCTATCTTCTGCTAAACTGTGAGGAAGAAGCTCACTCTGAAGCTTGAGAATTTGCCTGCATCATTTCAGCCCACATTTAATTTTAATTAGAGAGTTACATAACCCCCTTTAAAAATAACAAAACACTAACAGAACTGCATTGGCAACACCAGGTGTTCTGCAGTGCTGCTCCAATGAATCATATGGAGATTTGTCTGCGCACGGCTGATGAACATACATTAAACTCAGTTAACCCCCACCCCTTTGAATAAAGCAATCCAAAGTGACCAAATTTTTTCCTAAAGAGCCTTTCTCACAAAACAATGCCTAGCTAGATATCTGCCCGAGGAACTTCATGGTTCCAGCACTTGTCCCTTACAAAGTTTTTTGTATCAAGGGGTTGAGAATTTTTCTTTAAAAGTTGTAGATGAATTATTGTGACCTTTCAAAGTGAAACACTGTATGTTAAACACTAGGCTGGGTTAAATGTTTTGGTTCAGAAAAGAAAATCAATGTTCCTCTTTTTTGTACTGAGCCCCAAATCTCTGAAATTGTTAAGAACAGCACGTTTAACAGGTATCCCTGGGAAAAATAAACATGTGACTTCATCGATGTTTCTTTCCGACAGAGAATTTGTGGGAAAACTGAATCAGGACTTGAGTTTGTTAAACATCTTGGTTCAGATGCCATTCTTGACTCTAGGAAGTCCCTCAGCCACCAGCTGCTGGAAGGTGTGAAGGGTCACTTGCCATATTCATGCTTTTTCTCTTTCCATCCCATATCAGAGGCAGGGTCATGGGCTAGGTGGACCTTTTGATCTGGCTTATGTGGCAAATTCTTGCAACTTTCATTTAAGGAGGAAAAACCCCAAACCACTAAAACCAGGCATGGTGCAGTTTTCTGCACATCCAAATGCCTTACAGTTACTGCAGGAGCCTTTTCTTTATGTCCTTCATGTCTGATATTTAATGATTTCTGTCTGGGAAGCAAAGATAGCTACTTTGCATATTTGCAGGGTGCTTGTTGTTTTTGAGGATTGACACGTATGCTAGGCACTTCATGAACAAATGGAAATAGAAGACCTGTGAAATTTCCTACCTTAAAAACACCACAATTTGAGTTTAAGGTGAAATCCAATTATTTGCAGTGCAAAAGAAACAAAAAACACCTGGTAGAACTGAATGAGAATGGAGGAGGAAGGTTAAGCTCATAAAGATCCTGTTGCTAGAAGTGGAGTGCAGTAGGTTAATGCAGATATTGTAATAAATCCCCAGATGTCTTTACATTTTGTTTTTAAAAATAAGTCTCCTTTTGGCTTCTTGTCTCTTTTGATGTCCCTTACCCACATCCTTTCTTTGCTGATGCCACATTAGATCTTCACACCTACCTTTGCCTGTGCCTTTTGGAGTTGGAGATGTCCTCCAGCATCACCTCCTGATCCAGGCCATCCTCACCACCAGCTTCCCTCATCCTGCCTCTCTCCCAATCACCAGCCTCTCCAGACAGGCAAAAATCTCCAGAAAAGCCAAATATATATAAAATGACAGAGATTTTTGTGTCTCCAGTAGTTCTTCCTGTAGGTGTAGATGGCAGGGAGGAAGGGGTTATTTGTTACAGTGGGATTTTTTCCTCTGTTCTTTGAAGGCATAGGTGGGGCTTTTGCATATTGTGAGGATGGAGCAACACAGACAAGAGCACCAGATGTGTGATTTCTCCCATCCTAAATCACAGGTTTTCACATGAAGATAATATAATAGCCAAATACAAGAATACTCAGTTCCCTCTTCCAGGGTTGTTTGAAAAGGTGACTTTTTTTACCACAAATAACATGTCTGATCTCTAGTAGGAGATCAGGTCTGCCCAGTGTTTGCAGCATCCCAGTCCATTAAAAAAAGAAAGAAAGAAAGAAAGAAAGAAAAAGAAAAGAAAAGAAAAATTAAAAAACCCATCAATGTCTGTTGCCAAGTCAAGATAAGTCTGGGCTGACAAAAGCCTTGGTCTTGTGTCAATATGCACAAGGCACTAACACAAAGGTAACACCTGTGGATCAATAGTGGTGCTCCTTAACAGGACTGCAAATAAATAACAGGACAGTAAGACTTGGTCTTGACAAAATTTGCTTGCTACTGCTTTGCTTCAATATTCTCTAAATGTAGTGCTGGGCTCAGGAACAGCCACACTGGAGCAGAGGTTACTGGGCAGCTTCTGCTGTGCAGGATTGGAGCTGAGGGTGATGAATAGCAGTCCCATGTATTTGGCGCTGTTCACAAAGGAGGGTGTTCCTCTAAATTAAAGACCTTTCCAAAAACCCCTCCATTCGCTGTAGCATCTGACCTGTGCCACGATATGTTGCCTAATTGTTTTCGGAAAGATTGAGTTATTACCCACAAAAGTGAACAAAGGCCCTTTACCCACAGTGGGATGAAATCACCTCATCACTGGTATAAAATAAGAAGGGGAAAAAAAAAAAGAGAAGTGAGTGGGAAGTTTTACTATAGCAACCAAGTTTACATAATATCAATGCGCTTCAAGTGAAAGCTCTAGAAATGCTTAATTTGAGGGACCTTTTCACAGGGCTAATTTTAAATGACGTTTATTTCTGAAGATTACTGGTGAGATACAGTAGCCTACGGAAGCAGAGGGAGCCTCACAAGCACTATTTTAAATACTTAAAATTCATTGATCAGCTTTAACCAGTATTTTCATTTTCTTTTTAAAAGGGTTTCAGTTATATGCAAGTTAATTTATTTCTCAAAATTAGTGGAAGACTGTTGTGTGTTTGGTTTTGTAAATATAAAATCCCTACTGAAAGGTTAAGGCTTCATGATTCAAAATTTTATTCCAGTATTAGACATAACTGACAAAGACAGTTTTGTTCCAGGTAATCACAAATGGTAAAATGGTGTAGAATTGCATCCATTACTTTCCACCATTCAAGGAAATACATTACTTTTTGCTTTGTTAATGATTTTTTACACCATTCTGTAGTTCTGCCCAGGTGCTCCTGTGCTTTGCTTTGCTTTTTCTTTGCCCCTTCCCCTCCTTGCTCCTCCAGAAGTCTGATACCAGGAGTTAGGCTGATGGGCTCCCTCCCTTACAGGCAGGTTGGCTCACATCCCATTACACAAGCCAAAATGCTGAACTGCCTGCTCTTAGTCACGCCACTACTTCCAGGCTCATGGCTTGCCTGAAAGGTTATTTCTTTGTGAAAGATAGCAACCACCTCGTTTGCATTCTCTAACTCTGGTTGGACCAGATTCCTGCTCCCCCTCGCATTAGTGGAAGATCCTGAGTGATTCCACTGGAGTCATTTGAGCCCGCTCCAAATTTACACCACCGTCGCTGAGCTCTGCTTCTGCTGCCTCTGTTAGAAACTTGCTTTGATGCCAGAGATAAGCTGAATCCCGAGCATGTTCATTGGCTTAGGGGGGAATAAAGCAGAGGATTTGAACTCTCTTCATACTGCCTCGCAGGCTTGGGAGAGAGTGAAATCATTCAGAAACTTTCCCTTGAAGTGCTTCCAACAGCAGCATTTCCTTGGCCCAAAACTGGGGGCCAAGTTGATTAGAAGAATGGCAATTAGGGATGGGGTGAGGAGGGGGTCTGGAGAGGGGATGTGATGTGAGCTCCACACTGGATTTGGCTCTGGGATCTGGAAGGGAAGGGGATGTCTGCTCTCTTTGCCACTCACTGAATGAAGCCACAGGCAGTGATGTCAGAGTGAGCTCATACACACGACAAGTCACTGCTCAATCCTGGCCTTCTGCAGCTGAACTTTCTGGGGGGCTTTTTTGTTTGTTTTGATTTTTTTCTCTGAAGAGGTGTGCAATTTTCAAAGGTTGAGCTGTTTGGAGAAATTGTATGTAGTTCTGTGTTTGAAAAGCTGCTTGAACAGTGACTAATCTGCAAAGGTGAGGTGGAACTGCTTCATCTGCCCCACTCGGATGGAGAAACCAAATTCTAGGTTCCTCCCTCAAAACTGCCATATGCTCCACCAGTTGAAAAGGCTTAATATTAAAGGGCAGCAATAATGCAGCTCCTCTAAGCCAGTGTTTAGAGCCATTGTCTTATTTATGCTGTGAAAATAAATGCAATTTCACTTGCCACTCTCGCTCCCCCTTTCTCTCTGTACGGTAGCAACACATCAGAGCTTCCACTTTTCCCTTAATTTTTTAGTAAAAGCTGCTATTTCATGCACATGTGCTGGTCAAGAATCTGCCATCAATGTTACAAATAGCAGAGCTGAGCCTGTAACAGTGTGTGAAACATTTAGGGTTTTTTGTTTCTTACCACTTACCCTCTGCCATTGAAAGTTAATTCATACATAGACACTACATAATTTATGTCTGAGAACCAAATTATTCGAATGCAGTTTTTCCCTCTAAGCTCTCCTTGAGTCGCATCTTGCTATCTTTTATGGAGAGGGTTTCTTTTTGCATTTGACCCTGTTCCTGCTTCTAACTTTTAAATGGCAAAAGCAAATGTGCTTTGAAAAGTATGTTACACTGTAGTTGTTAAATAAAGCAATAACCTATGCACTTGTAATGCTTTCTCTATGACCTACTTACATACTACTTCACCCTCCTTATAGTATGATTAAAAGCTGCTTTGAATCCACTATTCCCTCAAGGGATTTGAGGCTAGAATTTAACAAACTGCTGAGAAGGCTTAAGTCAGTAAGAGGGCTTCCCTACAGCTTCTTCCAGCTAATTCACATGTAATTAAAAGGAAAATAAATATTTCAAAAGAACATACGTTTTAATGAAGCATTTTTAAGCACTTACACCTTGCATAATGGGGCAAATTTATAAAGATCTCTCTATTCCATATGCATATTTTAAGCAAAATTATTTGTGATCCTCTCCTCCTCCCTCTTTGCATCCTGTGCGAAGCATGGATTTACTTTCCAGTCAGCAGCAGTGGGACTGTGGTCCTTAGAAGTGACAGGCTGGTGAGACTGAGGTCCCTTAGATTTAGCAGGCACCAAAAAAACTCATGATGAAGAGGTGCAGATCCAGCCACACACAGGGCGAAGTGGGGGTGGAGACTTCTTAGTTAAAAGAATATCTTCGTCCTCACTGAGCAGCCTGTATTTCTTCTGAGCTAAAATCTGTCCCTTCTGCAGTGGCAAGATTTTGAAATTGAAAGTTAATCCAACTCTGCTCTGGGCCGGATTAACCACCATGGAGGCCTCAGATCAAAAACCAGGTGGCTGCATCCAGCTGGAGAAAGTTGTGCTGGTTTCTCCTTTCATTTGGACTTTGCACTTAATTTTTTTTATCCACTGTATAGTCAGTCCTGTGCTGTGATGGATGGGTGGCGTAAAGGAATCACCATGAATTTAGTAAAGAGGAGCCATAGCTTTGCTTTTGTGGGTTTCTACGTGGATGTTTAGGTGCCATGGTGATGAGGACAGTATGTGAACATATAGAGCAGAGCAGATTAATAACACTATAGATATCTGTTCAGGATTGCAGCTGTCCTACGGGGATTATGCTGAGGGCCAAGTGAACCTTTTCTTTCTTTAGACTTGCAAAGTAGGCAAAAATTTTAGCAGCCTGAGGGGGTTTTTCTTCCTTTTTAACTGTTTAAAATTGAAAAGTCTCTTAGTGCAATAAACTGGATTCTGTTCTGTATTTCAAATCAACGATGGTCAAAATTTAAATAAAACTTGGCCTGACTGATAACACAGTTTTTATGGGTAAATTTATTTTTTATATTAGAATGCTCTTTTAAAAGTTTAAGCATAGTAGGTTTTAATCTGCATTTTTTTTTTACTTTTTGCAAGTGTTGATTATCCATAACAAATCAAATTACAAAACCTAGAGAGAGATTCAGATGGAGAAGCACACACAATGGAGAGGAACGTTCTGTCTGTCTAGACTGCTCAGATCACCTAGTAATCTTCGTAAATATGTTAATATTCTTTCGCCTGGAGCGGCTTTGTATTGAAGCAAGTAGGTCTTGGAGATGGAAAGGAAAATTTATACAGATTTTTAGGGGGCGGTGGCGTGGCGGGTGGGGGGAAGCCTCCAGCTATTTGTATGTGTGGAATTTTGTGTGCGCCTTGGTGGTGACACTTCTGCGTGCGGCCAACTCTGAGAGCACCGAGGTTGGGAGCGGGTTTTTGGGAGGTTACAGCCACCAAAAAGGATCCGCCGTCATTAGTTATTTAAATCCCTCTTTCCGATCAGTAAGGAGGACAGAGTTACTACCAGCCTCTCGCCAGCCACTAACATCACTCTGAGCATTTAAAACACTGCCAAGGTCTGAATGGCAGGAGCTTGAGTGGAGAGATCCTTGCACCCAGAATCTGCCCAAACCTTCCCAGTGCCCCCAGTCCGGCTCCGGCCGCACAGGGAAGCGCCGTGCCCGAGAGAACCCCTGGGCTGTGCCGGGGCAGTGCCCGAGAGAACCCCTGGGCTGTGCCGGGGCAGTGCCCGAGGAACCCCCTGGGCTGTGCCGGGGGCAGTGCCCGCTCGGGGCTGTTCCGGGGCTGTGCCCGCCCGGGGCTGTGCCGAGGGCAGTGCCCGAGGAACCCCCTGGGCTGTGCCGGGGCAGTGCCCGAGAGAACCCCCTGGGCTGTGCCGGGGCAGTGCCCGAGGGGACCCCTGGGCTGTGCCGGGGGCAGTGCCCGCTCGGGGCTGTTCCGGGGCTGTGCCCGCCCGGGGCTGTGCCGAGGGCAGTGCCCGAGGAACCCCCTGGGCTGTGCCGGGGCAGTGCCCGAGAGAACCCCCTGGGCTGTGCCGGGGCAGTGCCCGAGGGGACCCCTGGGCTGTGCCGGGGGCAGTGCCCGCTCGGGGCTGTTCCGGGGCTGTGCCCGCCCGGGGCTGTGCCGAGGGCAGTGCCCGAGGAACCCCCTGGGCTGTGCCGGGGCAGTGCCCGAGAGAACCCCCTGGGCTGTGCCGGGGCAGTGCCCGAGGGGACCCCTGGGCTGTGCCGGGGGCAGTGCCCGCTCGGGGCTGTTCCGGGGCTGTGCCCGCCCGGGGCTGTGCCGAGGGCAGTGCCCGAGGAACCCCCTGGGCTGTGCCGGGGCAGTGCCCGAGAGAACCCCCTGGGCTGTGCCGGGGCAGTGCCCGAGGGGACCCCTGGGCTGTGCCGGGGGCAGTGCCCGCTCGGGGCTGTTCCGGGGCTGTGCCCGCCCGGGGCTGTGCCGAGGGCAGTGCCCGAGGAACCCCCTGGGCTGTGCCGGGGCAGTGCCCGAGAGAACCCCCTGGGCTGTGCCGGGGCAGTGCCCGAG
>VWZU01008059.1:588829-647924 GCA_013397095.1 Sterrhoptilus dennistouni | reverse complement strand
TTTTTTTTTTTTTTTTTTTTTTTTCCACTGGCTCATTCAATTGCTTGGCTCTGTCAGCCTTCACCTGCAGTTCATTCTAGTGAGAGAGACATCTTGTTCTGCCCTTTATCAATAAATGCTTTTATTTTTTTTTTATATTTCCACACAGATGGAATGTAGAACAAACATTAGGAGTTTGAAATGTTGTCAAACATACTCCATGCCCAGTGGCTATTGCTTAAAAAAAACCCTGCTCTATACCTGGTTCTCATGCAAGATTCTCTAGAAATTGCAAGTCGCACGACCCTGGTTTGTCTTGATTTCACCATGAGGTTTAGTAAACTTGATCCCCTTGTTGTGTTTTCCAGGGAAATAAAAACACTCTTTTATCTGCAGTGTCTCTCTATTAGCATATAGAAAAGCTGATAATTTCATTAGTCAGTAAATGAACTTTCAATTTTTTTCTTAATTCAGTTTAATTTCTTCTTCCAAGATCTTATTCCTTAGAAACCAGTTTCTCATATTCTAATGGCCCTATCCAAACTGCATTAAATCCCTGCTGTCCAAAACAAGAACCAGGCAAACAAACAAGAAAACAGAAAAAGACATACAGAAAGAGTTCAAGAAATCCCAGTGACTATTACTTAGGTATGCATTTAGTCTTTAAAATTGATTCCAGAAAATATCTTGATTGGGAAGATATTCAGAGATTTGGCCACAAAACCAGAAATGCTGAATTAAGAAATTATCTAGATGATCTCTCCAGGAAAAAAATGCAGAAGTCATTCCACTTGTCCTAATCTGACCCACATCATTCAACTTCTTCCTCGAAGCACTGAATTTTTAGGATTGCCAGGTGAGCCCTGGATTTTCCCGGCAGGTTCAATGTTGCCAGCTCCTCCTGGAGATCAGCATTGTGTGGGAGGGGACCAGGGGGAAGAGGAAGGAATAAAATTAGCATTTAATTTTGCAGGATGTGGAAAAACCAATGACAAGTGAAGCAATTCTTAGGAAAAAGAGAACCTCTCTGGACACGTAAAGCACTATTATCTGATGTTTTATTACCAGCTATAGCCTGTAGCCCGTGTTCAAGCCAAACTTCCGATGAGTTTCCAGGAGCTTGGCTTGAATGAGGAATGCATAATGCTGGGCTTTGCATCGCGTGCCAGGCTGTCCAGCTCTGAACGATGAATTGCAGTCGTGTACGTGGTTTTTTTGCAGCCTTTTTTCTCACTGCTCGCCTCAGAGTGAACTTCATCATGGAAACAGGAGGCAAATAACTTTTCAGATGCTGTTCTACCTTGCTAACAGAGTGCCTGTCTTGATGATGGAGTGGAAGATAAGTCAGTTTGAGTTAGGCAGGTATTCTTTTGAGGCATGTCCACATATCTCAGGTTGGGGCAGGGGGGTTCTTCTCCTCTTGTCAAATCTTTTCCCCTTTGCCAGAGAGAAGGATTCATCTCACTGCCTCAGGGCTCTCAGCTTTCACAGATACTTCTATTGTTTGGCTGCAGAAGATAGAGTACAACTTCCCCTTTTAAGTTGGTTTGTTGCCTGTGGAGAAGAGAGTAAATGCAGCAACTTCATAACTGTGCTCGGGTATAGTTGAAGAAAGTCCAGCACTATATTACAGATTTTTAAAACAATTGGGTTTGCCTGATTTCATTGTCCCCTAAGTGCAGCCTAGCATCTCACTTGGTAGACCACATTTATTTATCTTCAAGACAAGGCTGTGTAGAATAGGAGAAGCTGAGAGTTTCAGTATCTTATCATTCCCATATTTTTGCCGTTCCTAGGATATTTCACTTGAATAGGATGCAGCTTTGTATATGCTTTAATACGTATTGTACAACATAATGATTTAGGGTCTGATTCTGGGTATTTTTGAGCCTTTTTTCTTCCTGCAGTGACTGTTTCAATGTGTCCATATAAATGTTGACAGAGTTCTCATTGTCATTGGAAAGCAAGACAGCAGCAGCTCTTCAATATCCTATGCAAACCTGTCCTTTGAAACCAACATTCACAAAGGAGTACAACCTGTTTTCCAGCAAGAAATATTGCTTACAAGGCTTAATGTGGCCCAAGGAGTCTTCAGGAACACTGGCTGATCTCTGTGTTTTCAACGTATTATTCCTTCAAGTCACTTCTTCTTCTTCTTCCCCCCCTGCGCAATTTCTTGGATTTGGGAAGAGGTCCTGCAGCAGCCTTGCTGCCTGTCTGTCTGTGTTGATGAACAGCAGGCCAAATGTAGCAAGAGATACACTCTGGAATTCAGAAAAGAGCAATTTTCAGCATGCTCAGATGCCCATGTTGCTACCTGGGATCTCTGCAGCCTATTTGGCTGATTCCGTGCCTCTTTGCTCTCGCTGCCCTCACCTCCACATCAGGGGATGCTTAGACTTCTTTACTTTCCTGGCCTTCAGAGGATTTGAAGGTCTCTGAGCACCCCTTGGCTCTCCATTTCTTCTCAAGTGGGGAAAGGCAGTGGAGAGGACTGCTGTTGACTTCAGCCACTTGGGCCTCTGATTTTCCTGTTTGGTTTGGAGCCACACAAACAGAGTGAATTTGGAGTTGAGATGCCAAGCCACTGGGTAAAATGAATATTTTGAAGCAGAAAAAGGTATGTATTTAGGCAAGGCTTTCATATAAGATGCAAATTCAGGATTACTTAGCAGAGAAAATAATCATTCAAAATTAATGTTGTATTTAAAAAGTGGAGCATCATTTGTTTTAAGAGGAATGAAGGTTTTATTTTTAAGCTTAGCAAAGCCCCACATCCCAGAAAAATGCAAAAATGCTGCTGATAATTTCTGGATGTGAACCTGGAAGGCTTCATGGAAACTTAAAAATAAATCAACTTTCTTCTTCTTTCCCAAAACTCTGGGCAAAAAAAAAAAAAGGGGTAAATATTTAACAGCAAATAATCACGTTGCCAAAAACAGCAAACAAAGCCTTTCTATTCAATTCTATAATATGCTGTAAATAATGAAAACCCTCATAGATCTAGCTGGACTTCTTTTATCAGTGAAGAACCTTAGCATGTAGCTCTTTAAAAATCCATCAACATAGCTAAAACTCTTTTTCCAGTCCCTTACCACTTCATGCCATATTTTTCTCTGTCCCTAAAATATGCAATTTGCCCTGCTTATGTTTGTTTAAAATGCTGGGAGCCTTCAGCCTGCTCTGATTCATCCATGTGTCAAGCAAGCAGCCTTTTCTGCCCTTTTCTGCCTTGTGAGTTAAGAACCACCCTGCTTTGCTCTCCCTTATCACCATCATTTCAATATCTGCAAAAACACCACTGTGGTTCCTTCCCTGCTTCTCTGGTGAATGAAGTTCTTACAAATACCTGCAAAACATTTACTTTGTTTTCTTCTTTCTTTGATGAGTAAGAGAAACCTATTGAACTTGGAGAGAACCACCTAGAATTTAGATCTGAAGTGGTTAATGATTTTATATTCTTACTATCCAGATAGTGATTCAAATTTTGAAAGCCCCTGAAAGCACGACCAGCCTTTCTAGTCTATGTTTGTTGACCCAGCAGCCTGGAATTATCAGCCTTGACTGTGACTTTCTAGGTCTTCTGGGGATCTGTTGCTTGACAAAGTATAGTAGCTTTTCTTGCATTTTTGCAGCGGATGTTTTAGTAGGTTCTCTCAGCTCTGTTTTTTTAAACAGTCTTGTCTACAAGTTGTGAACCAAATATGATACTATCGTGTTGTTTTCTTTTTTCTTAACCAACCACAAGTTGCCCTACTTACCCAATGCAAATCACTGTGGATCTACGTAACGTGCCTTTCTCAAAGGCATCTGTTAATTCCTCGTGACAAGCTGGGGAGTCTCAGCCAGGAATACTGAGCACTGAAAGAAGTCCTGGTTAGGCTCAGTAGGACTTAAATTTTAAGCAATACTCAGAATTATAGCTTTGACAGACCTTGTGTGTGAGCAGCTTCTTCAGCATTGAGGTGTTTAGGTGAGACTTGCATCATTAACAGCATTCCCCTTTATGTTAAATAGATACAACACCAAGCTGGGTGATGCTGCAGGAAGACACAGAGGCCTCAGTAGATTGCAACCTTTTCTCTAAGCACTTGACTTTTTATACGACAAAACTGGTGGTAAAAACTCAATGAAGTGGCTTAGAATCAGCTCAAATATTCAGGTTCCAGGAAGGCTGGTTGTTATAAATAAATTAAGGACTGAATCCAAAGCTTGTTGAGTCGATGAGCAGGCTCCCTTTGATTTCAAAGCACTCTGTATCTGTGATCCAAACGCACCACGAGCAAATAAAGACAAAGGATTTATGTTGATTGGACATATTCAGTGTGACAAGAGCTTAAGTCTGATTCTCCTCTTTGCTTATGAAACACAACTGTGTGCTTCTCCCCGGGATTGCTGGAAGACAACTATTTTGGTAGCTGCATGCTAGGACTCACAATTAGTGCAAGCACTGGCTCTTAGCACTAGGAATCATGGTGCTCTAGAAATGGAGAGAAAGTTATGGGAAGGCAGATAGAGTTATGGCTGATAACAATGTGTTGTGGGGTTATCCTGATTTGCCTTCAGGGCTTTAAAGGTGTTAATTTATCCTCCTATTTTTACTTTTCTTGGCTCTTTTTAAAAAGTCGTCTTGGTCTGTTACAATGGTAAGTTTAATGGCATCAAAACACTTGCAGTTAAATTGTGGGCTTTGGAGAGAGGAGATTCTCTGCTGGCTGAATGCCCTCTCTTCTCATCCCTTGTGCCGGTTGAAATATTCTGCGGCATCAAGCTCTGGGTCTCCCTGTCCTCATAGCCCTGGAACTTGGGCACACTGTGTAGGTTCCTCTTTCTGTGTGTAAAACCTTTTTTAGAAAACCGGTTTATTTTCTTAGTCAAGGAGCTCAAGGCACTCCAAGGGATGGGTATGTTGAAGGTAGCACAACAGTAGCATCAAGATCACTTGTGTCTCAGACTGATTCTGGTTTACTACTGAGGTAGATGTTGAATAGAGAAGCACAAATCACTTTTCCTTACAATATAATTAACTTACATGAAGCAGAACTCTGATACATATTTATTTTTTTAATATCAGATACATATATTTCATTTTACCCTAAAATAGTTTACTCTTCTTGGTCTTTGGAACAAATAAAATGCTTGATTTCTCTTTCTGAAATTCTTGATCACGTTAGGTTTGAAGCAGCAGCCTTCAGTCCATTTTTAAACTGAAGCTGGTTGGTTTGTCTCAAAATTACTTCCCCTCATGCAACCTTGATACCTTTTCACTTGCTATCTTTTAGTTCTGATCTAGATTTACTTTTGCAACTGCAAAAGGCGTGATAATTTAAACAAGGTGTGCTGAGGTGTACACCTTTACGCTTTTAGCTGCTGCATTTCAATTTTTTTTTTATAGACCTCAGATTTTCAAACTAACTCCAATTAATCTTTGTTCTGGTTTATTTAGGTTCCCCATGCAAAGAGTAGAATAATGGGAGAAGTAAAAGCAGAATGTATGTAGGGGTTAGTATAAACCACAATCCTTTTCATGCTGAACATTAGCTTGTCGAAATGCCTCCACTCTTGGCAGAAGACAAGCTTCGTAACCTAAGAGGATGTGATTTGAGTGGAGTTTTCATGCCCCATGTGCTCATTGTGTTCTTGCCACTGATGCAAACATTATCTATAATTACATTTTCAAGAGACTGAAAATTGCAGTCTTTGTGGAACAAAAATGCAGCTGAAGAATGGAATGTATATCCTCTCCACCCTCATTATAAGGCTTATAAAAATCAAACTATAAGGCCCAGTACCGTAGCTTTCAGATACAGGAAACCAGCACTGTTAGTCTGCAGTAGAGCATTTTCACTGAAAATTAAGGCCTTTTGATAATCAAGCTAGTGCTGTTATTTCTACTGGCTTGCCATTGAAACCAGTCAAACTAAAATTTGTAATTCAGATCTGTATAAATAAAGTTGGAGTAATTACTCTGTTTGCTTATTTACAATATTTTCATGGGTTTGAGATTTAATTCACAACTGGTGGCAACATTAAAAGATTTATTAGACAGATCATAATATGGGTGTGGAAACATCCTGCCACACCATGCTGTGGAGCAGCCATGTTTTTCAGGAGGAGAACAACAGTACTGGAAATGCTGTTTTTATTATGTTCTCCTGGACACCGAGGAGTTTTAGTGCTGCTTCTCAAACTGCATATCTCAATAAAACATCTCTTCCCTGCATCAGTGTTATCATCTTTATTCCAGTAACTGAAAGAACCAGAAGTAGAAAGGAGAATACATATCCTTGATTTTCTGTGTAAAACAAGCACTGGAAACTTAAATAAAAGTTTTCAGGTGGAAACAGCTAATCCTGATCTCCTGTAGCATGCTTTTTAGAGTAGAAATTAATGAAATCACAGTGCATCGGTCACCTATGTTCATAATACCCATGCCTTGGTTTTCTTCTTATGAGCTTCAGTTCTGAGTGGAGTTTTCCCTCCAATAAGTGGGACATTTAAATGTTCTCTGAAAGTGGAGTTTCTCTCTGATACCAGGGAGATAAATACCTTTGAATAGAAAGACAAATGCTGTTATTGGTTCTATTATTTACTGCATTGAGGAGTGTGCATAGAGGTGTTGAATGATCACATCAACGCTAATAAATAGCTGTCCTGAATGCCTGTAAATCCATGAGAAGAGATGCAAGAATGTAGGATTTTATTGTTAGAAGCACAAATAGTCTGGTCTAAAATTATTGTGTATTCACGTATTTCCTTTCAAGCTCACTGTTTTTTTATTATTCTAAAGGAAGTAATAATTTGGTTTCCCTTCGTAGGTTCACAGTTATTGTTAAAATCAATTCTCAGAATAATTTAGATGAAATAATGTAAGTCTTATTAGGTATCTGTTTATGACCATCCAACTTTATGTGGAAAGAGCTCTGGGCGACATCATATTGCAGTCAGATGACAATGAGGGCGTCTAGAGCCGCATACTTTATGCAGTTGCTGCCCAAGTTGGTAATTCTGCCTCCAAGTTCTGCTCCCTGATTGCTGCAAGTTATGCCCAGGAACACAGTGGTGATTGAGTGCTGGAGTTCCCAGGACAGCATCTATTCTTAGTGGTCCAGCAAAACTTATTAAGAAAAGTAATTAGAACAAAGCTCAAGTACATTAGCCTCTTTAATGCTCCTGAATTCTCAGAGCTGTCTTCAACATTGGCAGAGGCTGTTTCCAGTAGAGAAGCTGAAGCAACTTTCTTTGCTGAAGTTAAACCCACTTTGGCATTGTGGTGGGAATTTCTTCTTACATAATAATATCAAGACCCGGACAGATCAAAGGGTGCTGGTATTCCAATTAGTGAAAATAACCCACTTTGCTTTTATTTTTATGATGGATTTCTGTCAAGATGCAAAGTTCTGTGTTTCTGCCTGCTTCTTATGTGTAGTGTTCTTCTACACCATGTCACCCCACACCTTTTCTGTCATCCCCTGAGGCCCAAGAACTATGATGTATTTCTAAAACTACCCATTTCCCTTTAAAGAATAATTTTTCTCTTTTTCTTCATCATAAGTCTGCCATCTTAACTCTGGCAGGCTGAAAATGTATTTTCTTTCTCTGCTTGCAACACCACCCAGCATTACATTTACTCAATGAATCATCTCCACCATCCTCCTGAATATTTGTTTTTCCATTGGAATCCAAAATGCTGTTTCAAGCCTGTTCAGTCTTGTCTGAGGAATCAACACTATGTCTCCTTGGGCTTTCAGGAACTCTTTGGGGGAGATCTCTTTGATATTTAAACTATTCAGAAATGTGAGTGGCCATATTCCTGAGATGGATACATTCACTATGGCCCTTCAGTAGAGACATGTGTGCTATGAGAGGAGCTACAAGGATAGGTGCTCTTCATTTTTTTCTTATTATACTCCCTTATTCAACTCATCTTAGGTACTTACCCCCTTCCCCAGGCATTCCCCTCTCTGCTAATTCTGATAGAGTTGGACAAGAGTTAACAAAGTGCCCTTTGAGCTGTAGGATGTCCCATTAGGCAGGAAAACAGGTTTCTAGGTTTTACAAGTCCAGACTACTCACATTCACTTACCGAACAAGCAGTCTATTTATAAAAGCACCTACAAGCTATTTTTTCTTCCCTTATGCCAATTAGTGACAATTTTTAGGTCTTCTCTCCTGCCACACTCAGGATTTTTTGTCTTTGTTCTTCAGTTGCCTTCGAGAGGTCTTTTGATGCTTTCTGTACTGTTGCTTTGTAGGGCAGACAGTCGCATCAAGTGTCACTCCTGACAACGTGCAGTCTGTATAGTAAATTTAATAGAATAACACTCATTTGTTTTTTATCTCAAAAATCCTCTTCCAGTGGAAGCTGCTGAGTTGCAAGGTTGTGTTTCTGGGAACACCTGAAGGACAGCTGGGTAGACCTATCACTGTGGCTACACCAAAATTCTGCTACTTGGTTTTCCTTCTGAGCCATTCTTAGATCTATGGGGGAGTGAAACATAATTTTCAGTAAATTGTCTTGTGCCTGCATTGAATCAAGCTTGTCCCATTTCAAGTATCTGTTTCGTAAATTTCCAATGGAACTGAAAATATGTTTGCTAATTTGAAAAGATTCTCCGCACTTTCCCAAGGATGGAGAGGAATTATGTCCCATAATTCCTGAGGAAGGCTGACTTTTGCCTGGCACTGCAGACAGGACTGATGTTTCACAACAAACTTTTTAATAAAATAAACTGTTTGAATATAAATATTACAGTAGTCAGAAAGGAGTCTGCCACTACCTGCCTTAAAGTTTCTGTTTCCCCACACTGAGGAGCTGAAAGCTGATCCTCAGGCTATTCCATTCTGTGATGCTAATAGCACTAATACAGTATCATTGTGTTAGAGGCTTCAAAGATACCATACAAGCATTTTCTTGTGATTCCCTGATCTTTGCATTTATACCCAGCTGTTTGTTATTCAGTTCAGCCATCAGCGTCTAAGTCTCAATGGACCATGTAATATGCAGCTGTAGCCAGATGTAATGCTTCCTATCCCTAAATGTTTTTGTTAGAAGCTAAGAGTGGCAGGCTAAAGACGACTGATAACAGTGTTGCTTGCATTAATTTAAACTCTAGAGCTACAGTGATTCTGTTTGGCAAATTTATTCCATGGCCAACAAGCAGAGCAGTATTTCCAATCTCTATCACTGCTAGTAGTGTTGACATTAAATACATCGAGTATGTCTGCGCTGATACAGAAGGTACTTATGGTGCTAATTCAAATAGGAGAGGGATGTCCAATTTGCATAAACAAATATATTTTCAGATACAGTTCTATTTAAGAGAGATAAAGACAGGAAAAAGCTTGTTCTAAACAATGACTCGCAATAATTTGGAACAGTTCAACAAATCTTCGCCCTCTTTAGTTTTTTGTTCTCTATGGAGAGCCAAGGAACTTTTACAATACCTTGTTCATGCAACTGGCAGATTTTGCTCTGCTCATCTTTCCTGGCATGGGTGGTGGCACAGAAGGGAATTGCAGTGTTTGGGTCTTCTGCCACAGATCAAACTGAAGCATTTGGCAAATCACTTCAGCAGGTGACTGAGATTGCACACATGCTCCGGGAGTCTTGGTTAAACCCTTCACTAGAAGAAAAATTGAGAAAGTTGTTCAGGCTGGAGAAGAGGAGACTTTTGGGAAGCCCTCCAGTACTAAAAGGGATTACAAGGAGCAGGACTTTTAACAAGGGACTACAAGGATAATGGTTTTAAACTGAGAGAGTGCAGGTTTAGATTAGATGTTGGAAGGAAATTCTTTACTGAGAAGGCGTTGAGGCACTGGAACAAGCTGCCCAGAGAAGCTGTAGGTGTCCCATCTCTGGGAATTTTCAAGGCCAGAGTGGATGGGGCTTTGAGCAACCTGGTCTAGTAGAAAGTGTCCCTGCCCCATGGCAGTGAGGTTGGACTTGGTCTTTAAGATCCTTTCATACCAAAACCATTCTGTGATTGTTTCTAAATTGATACCCATAGTGGTTAGAGACTTCTGAGAAACTTTGGGCAGGAACATTCTTCACAACTGCAAAATTCTAACTTTTCTCTAGGAATTTTCATTTTTCATTGGCAGTGTAACTTCATAAAACACATTTTAGATTCTGCTTGGTCATTTTGTATTGTTTAACTCAGTGTAAGAATGAAATCAAAATCAGACGTATATGTTTCTTCCCTTGTTTCTTCCCTGCCCCTAATCCCAGTTTCTTATATATGTGTATATATATATATATATTATTATTTTGCACACTAAGTGCAAAATAATCCAGAAGCATTGTTGAGGTGATGGGCAGTGCTCTCAACTCCTCTTGTGCTCTATGCATCCCTGAGGTGGTTGGTGCTGCACAGTCAAATGCAGCCCCAGTGTTGGGCACTACAGGCTCAGGTTGGATTCCAGAGTGAACAGCATTACACAGAGGATTTAATGCGATGGTAATGAATTGCATAGGGGAAGTGCTTGTTTGAAATCAACTCCATTAACTCAGAGCACAAACCATTGCAAAGTCAACACTTTTTCTGAGTGGCCACCACCAGCCATCTCTTTTGAAAACACTAATGGGCTGTTTAATTAGGTGATGAAAATTGTTTACAGTTGGTGATCCCAAGTTTTGTCATTTTAATAATGGTTAAATTCAATCTCTTCTTTGATTCTTGGCAACTCCCTCATTATTTCATAACCTGCTTATGTCTAGTTTAATTCATTTGCTTGTATTAAAAGTGACCCTCTTGTGCAGTAGTGGTGTTTGCTTAACTGCAACTGTGTCATTGAAATACTTGGGGAGTAACTAATATTCAGCAGTGAATGTTAAACAAGTACAACCCTGGAAGAGAATGTTTGCATTTGTGGAAGACGTATTCCTTTTGAGTTGACTATATATGAGACCTAAAGATGTTCCATCCAATAGCACGTGCATTGCAACTGTTCTTGTGACTCTCTTCCTTCTGGGGTGTGCCAGCTTCTCTCTCTCCAAGCTTAATAACACCTGTCACATTGCAAATCTAAGAAGAAACAACTTAGAGAATGTGGCTTAACCCACTTGCTTGTTCCCCCTCTGCCCCCAGTGGAATGGGGGAGAGAAGGGGGAGCTGGAAGTAAAATTCGTGGGTTGAGATCGTTTAACAGGGCAAAAACCCCAAACAATCACAATAATAAAAGAATATAGAAAACAAATAACGCACAATGCAATTTCTCACCACCACCTGAGCAAAGCCCAGCCAGTTCCTGAACAGCAGCCCCCAACCAGCTTTGCCCCCAGTTTATACACTGGGCATGACACCATACAGTCGGGAATGTCCCTTTGGCCACGTGGGATAGGCGGTCCCTGCTGTGTCCCCTCCCAGCTCCCTGTGAACCCCAGCAACATTGCAGGTGGGGTAGTGTGAGAAACTGAAGAGTCTTTGAGTTGGTGTAAACCTGCTTAGCCACAACCAGAACAGCAGTGAATTATCAACATTATTCTCATTCTAAATCCAAAACACCAGCACCAGCTACTGAGAGGAAAATTAACCCTATCTGAGTGAAACCAGAACCTCGTATGCTTGATTTGGTCTCCTTTAGAGCAACCAAGAGCAGGAGTTTACTTTTTGTCCAAATTTTCTGATGTTTGTCTTTACTTGGTGAAGGTAGACTGGATTATTGGAAGCTATTAACACTTTGCATTTTGATGTCCAGAGGAGTCCTATGGGCTCCTTTTCCTCTTCACCCTATCTAAGCATACTAGAAAGACCCACAGGTCCCTGTCTTAGCAAGCATACAGTCTAAAGAACAAGCAAAAAATAATTGTTGGGATGTGAACAATTATATGTAAATCACACCTGAATGACAGGAGTTGTATCCAGGCTCATTGGATGGCACTGGCAGAGGCCAGGAGATGCCTGGTTCCCAGCATCTTGGTCCTTTGTCATCTCAATGGACTTGGATTTTGGGTGGATTTTTGACAGAATTATATGCCTTGTATTTTGCCAAGCAGCTCAAGCAGAGGCAGATAAACAAACTGGCAGATGCTGGAGGAAGCAATATCTTTTCAGTTTGGGTTTTCTTCCCAAAATTATATCCTGTACGGGTCTTTGGATTCAGAAGGCATTTCAGCCTTTCAGTTGGGTTTTGGATGCCACTAAGATGGAACCTCACAGAGTGGGCTTGTTTGAGGAGCTGGAGACTGGTCTGTTCAGAAACCACGTTGTGTTTGATGCTGTAATATGAAATCCTACAGCATTTCTAACCCCCTTTGCACCTCCTATTTTTGTGTTGCAGATGTAAAGGCATCGTTAAGATAAGCAAGCAATATGCTGCATGGGTAATTAAAGCACTCTTGTGTAGTTTTTCCTTGCAAAGTGGTACAGACAGTCACAACCATATGTGACTGCACTTAGATAAAGGTTGAGCTTCCTGGAGCTCAGAAACCATGTGGGAGACCCGATCCCATCTTCAGAAGGCACTTCATGGCTTCAGAGTCCCAGGACATCTGTGAGGACATCACTAAGATGTTTTCAAATAAGTCCTACTGCAGTTCAGGAGCTCAAGAGTTCCTTAGCCCTAAAAGCTCACAGAGAAAGGCAAAACCTAGAGTATAACTTTAGAACACGTGTTCCCACAGCAGCTGTACATGGGTGACCAGGCCAGTGTATGAAAAACAGAGTGGTAAGAAGGATGTCCACAACAGGGTCAGCATTTTCGAGCATGACAATACTCACTTCAGATGTTTTCTACTACCATCATGTCTACCAGGCTTTCTGAAATCAAAGTAGATAGGCAAGCTGAGGATAGTTGTATTCCTGTGTTTCTGACATTACCTGGACTTCTGGAAACTACTGTGATGTTGTTGTAGTATGACAGGTGGTCTATTATATGAATAAGAACAACTAAAGATGAAACTGTTTATATTCAAGGCATAGAACTACATGAATGATTCAAAGGAAACGTGATTTCTCCCATTTTCCGACTGTTGTGTGCTTGGAAAGTTCTTTAAATATGCAGAGAAAATGCAAGCAAAATAGGTTTTTTTAATTTTCTAATTGTGTGTGCCGTTTTCTCTCTAGGGAGTGAACAGATGAACCAAAATAAATAAGGTTTATTCTACAGCTTTAGTGATAAAGATACTTGACCTGAATAATAGTGGGAAATAATGAATGCAAATGTTTGCAAGAAGCTGTCACATATCTCTATTATGTAATCAATACCACGTAGTTGGGATTATGTTCACATAGTAGTGACACACCCTTAAAATATTATGGTTCACCATAAATGCAATTTTAAAGTACTATTCAACCCCGCTACTTAAAAGGTACATTTTTTAATACCTTTGCCTCCTTACCTTTGCACCTGAGTTACACATTTAGGAAAGTCTGTCCCTCCTTTGAAACTTCATGTATCAAACTGCATGAGAGAACAGGGTTTTGAGCTTTTGGGGTCAAAGTTTTATGAGCTTGGCTATTTTTCAAAGCTAGAAAGCAAAGGGTTAAAAGGATTCTTTGTATTTCTCTATTCCCAAACTGCCATTTAAATTGAAACATAATTTTATTAACATTACATCTGAATGCCATTTCTTTTTACAGGATCCCTTACCTCTGGGATACTGGCTTGGATCAGGATTTTTTTTTTTTTTCTTGCAACAGCTGTTCAGTGCATGAAATAAGCCAGTGGATGTGGTCCAGTTTATAGTGGGAATGTGTCCATCTCCAAACCACCATCTCAATTGGCACTGGGTATCATTCTTGTCTCAGCAAAACGGCCAGAAATTGAATGAGCATGAATAATGAACCCTTTGCAATTGTCCAGGTCAGGTTGACAGCAATTTTGCCTCTGTCTATTGATAAACTTGGCAAAGGTTCTGCATTTCCAGGCACACAGAGGCCTTTCTTAATGGTTAATTCTCCAAAATAAAATGCATCAAGTTTGAAGTTGCTGTCATTCCTAGTGCTGATGAATATGATGATGGAGTTTTCAGAACATTTTAATTTGGGGGAAAAACTTCTTACCCTAAACAGTTTTCTTTTTAAAATCACAACCACAGGAAAAGTAAAAGGTGGCTTCATGTTGCAGTAATCCAGAGGATGAGATTTAAATAGTGTAGACTGTCACATGACCTAAATTTTCAAATTTGGGTGTCTAAAGTTAGACACTGAAAATCAGGACAATTATTTTAGTCTTCCTACCCATTTTTGCAAGCACAGAAATACATTGTTAAATCTCATGTTCATTTTCTATGGAAGGTATTGATAGTTTGGTTTTAACTTAGTGCTTTTTCTCTGAGGAGCCCTGAACAGTTTTATGAAGTGTGTCAATGTCTTGGTAAAGAAAATTTGATATTGAAGTCCAGCAAAGTTGAATCCATGCTCTCATCTTAATATAAAACTGCCCTTTCAATCCAGCCTGGAGCCTTTGGAGGCATTTGCAAGGAGGATTATCTTTCTTGGCATCCTCCATAACCACTGGAGAATGAGAGGCTCCAGTTCTGAAACGTCTTATTGGAGCCAGATGTTGGGGCTCTGCATTCCATCTGAGGAGCTTTTTGTCTGGTGTCTGTAGAGGGAACCCAGATCTGGATTCCTATCTCTAAAAGTATCTTTGTGAGTACCTTTTTTTGTGGGATTAATGCAGTATGAAAAGATAACACTTCTTCCATGACTGCTGCATGAAGGGCATTTGCCCCTTCAGGTCCCACTATTTCTTATCCTTGAGACATCCATTGATCAAAATGCCTGAATGGGGCTAGTAAATCTTGGATTTGTCAAATATTTACTCAGGCCTTTCCCCTTGAAGGGCCTGGTGGGACACCTGGTTGTTGCACAGAAACAAGATCAGATTTTTGTGTCAGGCTTGTCTTTACATAATCCATCTTGACTGGAGTCAGTTAGGTGAAGAATGTGGTGTTAATTGGCTGGTCCCATTTGACCCATTTGTCCAGGCTGAACCCTAGAGCCAAGTAGAAAGCAGAAGGAGCATCCCAAATGCAGGCTTGTCTCAGAAGCTCTTTGACAAATGCTGAAAGTGAAGATGGAGACATAGGGTTTATATGGTTTGGGAACTTCTGGTGAAAAATACTCTCATTGCAAAATGTCTGTTATCCAGCTGGTTTTAAAGAATTCCACCAGCTTTCTGCCAAGGAACAGACCTTTGCTCAGGGGTGGAAGCTGCTGAAAAAGAGATGGATCTGGGTGAGCTAGCAAGCTACCAAGTGGGCCACTGTCTGGACTGGCCTGATTTGAGTGAGAAACTTGAACCTTGATGTCTTCATGTCAGCCAAGTCACCTGCTTGCCAAATTGTTTGGTGATTTCCTGTGCAGTGCTGGAAAGAGTAGGGCCTTTCCATCCCTCCGCCTCAAAGCCAATGAGCTCAGGATTCACAAGGACAGTGCAAGACAAATCTTCAAAATTAAATCTTCCCTGGCCTGTAGAGACCATATGTCTTATCTCATCACTGCCCTCCTTTCCCAAGACTTTCTGTTATAGAACATCAAATTCATCATACATAAAGTAAAATTGTTCCTTTAAAGGAAGGCTATACATCCAGTTCTGCATTTCTTCCTTTTATTCAGTAGATTTGTTTCTCATTTCAGATTCATTTGAGACCTGAGACTGTGAAAGATCTTTATAGAAAAGACCATTTCCTTGTACTGTGCTTATACAAAACTTAATTCTGGGGACCCTGATCCATGAAAGGTCTGAATAGCTCCTACAAGACAAATAATAATTTGGGAAATATAGGCTTAACCTCTGCAAAACCAAATGCATTTGCTGGTCGTTGTAGGGTGAAAGGGAAAAAAAGAATTGTGCATAAAGAAAATGGCATCTAGTAGGCTGCAGGAAAATGGACCGGTCTATTAGGAATTACTGCTAACAGGCCTCTAAGTTTCTTTCCTCAAAATTACTGCAGTCAAAAAAAAAAAAAAAAACCACCAAAAAAACCCACTTCACATTTGTGCTTAATTTCACCTCTGTTTATTCTCTTCTCCTGTTCCCTGAAGAATGTAGATGAGGTTTAAGTTAGTCTTAATAGTAATAGGTTTGGAATCTAGCACACTTTCACAAAATTAACTTTGCTTCTGTTGATCTGGGAATTAAAATGCTTCATTAATTTAGCAAGTCCTGGTTTGACAGCCAAATAATGCATTTTGTGAGTTGCACTTTTAAGTCTAAAATTCTTATCTGCAGCCTCCCTGGATGTCTCTGACATTCAAGGCAGTTTGCAGGTCTGCCTGGCCTGGAAAGGAGGAAAATGTGCCTGAATATACATATGTACAAGTGCTGTAATACAGTTTATATGAAAATGTTGTGTCCAAGCATGTATTTAAGCACTAAATGAGTAGGTAACTATTAAGAAACCTGTTTCTTCCCTCCTTTACAACGTACACTTGGGGATTTTTTCTTTTTCCTTTGTTGTTTTTTTCTTTCGTCATTTACCAAGGCAACTCTACACAAATATCAACGTTTTTGGTAAAGGGAAAGAGGCTGGGAAGCATGATGGATTTCTGTGCTGTACACTGGGGCTAGGGGAAGGGAGCAAAAAACCCCAAACGTGTCTGTATTGAGAAAGAGATTTGTTATCTCTCTTCTTCTTCACACCAGACACCATGCGGTATTGACTCCTGGAAAGCTGAAGAGGTGCTGATATTATCAAATTCTCAGCTATACAACTCTACAATAGAGTGTTCTCATGTTTTTTGTTCTAGTCGTTCTGCAAATGCTCTTTATCCTGTAGGTGTTTTCCCTGAAAACATCAATGAGCTACGTGAGCCATACTACAATTTTGTATCAGGCTTTCAGACTGTGCTATTGCACAATACATACCTGCAGAGGTCTTGTATGGTGCCTTCAGAGTTTTCCCTGACACAGAAAATTAATCTCTTCTTCACAGCTCTTATAAACATTCCCCTAGACCACTTTTATTTGATTGTGGCTTGTCTCAAGGCTCTCTCTGGTCTGGGCTCTAAGGCTGTGCATGGGTACAACCCAAGCAAATGTCTGTAGAACACAACCATGAAAAGACTTCAGGATTCTCAAGGCTCCATAAAACTAACTGCAAAGCACTAAAATATAAACCAAGTTGTTTTATTGGTTTCTAAAAATGCTTATTCCTTTTTAGTGTCACCTCAGAGTGGTGCAGACCAGCAGTTTCGCAAGGACACAGTATAAAAGCAGGTACAGGTTCCCCAGCATGAGGCATCACTGGATTCCAGGTTATAAAGGTAGAGAAGTTTAGCCAGAGCAGTAGTCCTGCTGGATAACTGTCACAGAGATGGTAGATTCAGCTTAATTTGAACTTTGTTTCTTTGCAGCTCTGTGATTTACACCTCAGAATCACAGAATGTGCTGAATTGGAAGGGGCCCTTAAGGAACATGGAGTCCAACTCCTGTCCCTGTATAGGACACCCCAAGAGTCACATAATGTTCCTGAGAGCATTGTCCAAACACTCCTTGAGCTCTGTCAGGTTCAGTGCTATGACCACTGCCCTGGGGGGCCTGTTCAGTGCCCAAACACCCTCTGGGTGAAAAACCTTTTCCTGATATCCAGCCTAAACCTCCCATGACACAACTTTGGGCCATTCCCTTAGGGGTTGTCACTGGTGACCTCAGAGAAGAGATCACTGCTGTGTGTACAGAAATGTCATGCAAAGACAATCAACTGTAATTTTCTGTTTGTGCACTGTGCCACAAAAGCAGGAATTTTTTACCCACGCTAGATGAGTAAAATTTTTGGAATTTCTTTTCTCTGCTCTAACTACCACAAGTCAAGATGAGTCTGTAGATTCTGTAGCCCAGGCTAATTGTGAAAGTCTGTGGAGTGAAAGGCAAGGTATATTTCATGATGTAGCAGCACGGCACTCTCTTTTCCCCCCATGCACTGCTTTATAACCTCAGTTATTTCAGAGGTAGCTCTTCTTTACTGTGGTTCATAGCAAAACTTAATATTTCTGTCTGTGTTTTGGGAGGGGTGAGGGAAGAGTTAATTTTGCTCTTCTGTTGTCTAGGAAACAGTGGTTGTACTTACTTCCCTTTTGAAAATAGATAGTGAATTCCACATTCAGGGAGCAATGAGTAAGATAAAAAGCCACAAGATTAGAAGCTTGAAGTAGACACCGTTTGAGAGAGAGCAAAGATAAGTTCCTGTGTGCTGGAAACTTTTCCTTGGTTGCACTGGAGTGGAGGGGGGGAGAAGATCTGCTTTTAAAGAAGGTGCTCAGGGCTTTTAGGCTCTGGGCTGTTGGCACTGATTCAGCAAAGCGTTTAACTAAGTGCCCAATTTTAATGATGTAGGGCCCCACTGAGTCCAGGGCTGAGGATGTGGTCCGGTTTGTACATTAAGCACTTTGCCTCCTGCCACTTGGAGAATTCAACCCTGTGCACATCGTGCTGAAAAATTAAGAGAAAGAGAGACACCAGCAATTGTGATCCGGGCTGCTGTGCTGAAAACAAGCCATCCATCCAATTTAGGGCTGTAAATACTAAAATTGGAGATGGGGTTAATGACTCAGAACAACAGAACATAGAACAGGATTAAAAAAAAAAATAGCCTTGACGGTTGTCACAATGGGCAGCAAATGACAAGTGCATTTCAGTGCAGGTTTAAGACGATTATATTTGGAAGATGGAACTAAAATATAAAGCAAGGGCTGTATGCAATGCTGCACGTTCAACTGGAAATGTAGGTTATGTACTTGGTATTAATTCATGTCCCAGTGAACAGGAAAAAAAAAATCTTTCTTTGATTCAGATGGGACTTGAGCTGTAGATTTTTCTGACTAAGAAGCTCTGGATAATTCTTTTCTTATGTATTATTAATAGTTCTATTACATTAAATCTTAGGTGCTCAGAATGATCCACCAGAGGTGTTTCTCCCCCCATTCTCAATCCATTGTTCCCAGCTGAAGTGTGAGGTGCACCTGGGTAGGTGAATCTGGGCTTGGAAAACTGGAACACAGATGCATGTAAAGAGAGACACAATTTTCAGAACTAACTTCTTACAAGCAGTTCAGCAGATGTGTTTTCAGGAGGGATTTTAGTGTGGTCAAGGAGGTGCTGCCCTCCAAAAGGAGCTGTTTGAAGAATTGCAGAGTCCTGGGGAAGAACTACTAAAACAAATGAGCAGGAAGGGGGAGGGAGTGATGAAAAAGGAACATGTTGGGAGTGGTGAAGCAGAAAGATCCTGGCAGGGAGTGAAGAACAAGTTTTCTGGATGTGTTTAAAGGTGTAAAAAAGGGCAGCCTCAGAGACAGTAGTGCAGATAGTAAATCTCCTCCCAGGGTTTGTGATTACTACGTTGTGATTAAAAAAATTCCAACAAAATATAAATCCACTCAAAATCAATATGGGGAAAAAAAAAAAAAAGAAGTCACATGGAAAATCCTCCTGTCTCTTGTGTTGGTGATCACAAACAGTCCCTTGTGAATGTGGTCAGCATTGCTGTACAAATATGCATGCCATGCTTCTGAGTGGCAAATTCCATCCCCTTTTGAGGGGAGCTTTGCAAGAGGTTTTGGAAATAAATATAAATGCAAAACCTAAAAACCAAGAAGGAATATGGAAATGGAAAATGCTTGGGAGGATTTGTGATGACTTTGCAGACTGGAAGTAGGAAGCAAACTCCCAGGTCGGAAGAGGTTTCCGAAATGGCAGTCAATTAAAATAATATGTGATAGAGAGTTGACAGTTTGGGTGTTTTGAAATGATCCAGCTCTAGCTTGGAGTGCAGTGGGTAAGGGGCTTAGTTGGATGTTCTCCTATGGCAGTTGTTAGTCACCTTTTCCCTTCCCATAGAGCAGAGAGAGCCCTAATGACAGTGGATATAATGATGCCTTCAGGGATGCTTAAGGAGTAACACAGCTCCTGTAGCAAGGTGCAGCCTGGTTCCCTTGTCTCAGTTTCAGTGGCTGTGTGGAGGTGACAGGACATGCCTCCAAGGGGTTGTCAGCCCCCCCTCATCACTCCAGAGCTCTTAGACAATTAGCAGCTGCTTCCTGCACATGGCTGGGAGTGGAAAGGGAGTTCCAGCTCCACCACCTCTCACAGGGCTGGAAGTCATTTGGCCGTTGCTGTAAAGAGATGAGAAATGTGAGTTACTGCTCATTGTGGCTGTGCACTTCACCATGAAGGGTTACCTGGCCAGGCCTCTGTGAGAGGCACCTGTGTCTCCTGATGAGCTTTGCCAGTGCTGCTCTTGCCTCGTCTCTCTGACATCAACTTTGCTGAGCTGCTGCAGCCTTATGTAACTGCCCCAGCTCCCCTAGCAGCCTCTTTCTGGGGGGAAAGGTGCTGATTCACAGAGGTGCTGCAGCACTTTGGTTGCAGTTCTTGGGTCAGGCAGCACCTCTCTGGAGCAGAGCAAGGGAGAAGTAAAGAGAGGGGGGAAAAGTTGGAACTGCAGGAAGGTCACACTGCAGCACTCCTATTTCTGCCTCTCCCCTAGAGATGCTTGCAAGGAAAAGACAAACCTGATGGATAGTTGCATTTTCAAGAGAATGCAATGCAAAGCAGGTGGCTCCTGGCACTTAATAGACCCAGGGCTATCCTGGCACTTAATAGACACAGGTCTGTGCTGCTTTCAGAGGTTCACCTTCAGCAGGCTTTAATCCTGACTGCCATGGGTTGTGCTGACAAAAAGCACAATGGCAGAGGCTGTGGAGTGAACCACCCAAGTGCCAGGCCCCAGCAGAGCCATGTCTACTGCAGAATACCAGCACTGATGTCTCTTTGCTGCCCTGGGATGATACTGGGATGTTGATAATTAGCAGGAGTCCATCTTGCCCAGCTGCATCACCATCTGCCCACAGTGCTGTACGTATTCACCCCATGCCATGCTTGGTTGTGCTACAGAGGTAGTTTCCTGCATATGGATCCCTGTATCACAGTGGCTCATAGACACTTGGGGGTTAAAACAGGACTTATTGGCCCTGGCTCAAGCAGCCAACTCAGAAATCTGAGTCTGTAATCTGGGGTTCTTCTGTGCCCCTTGGTTGAGGAGAAAGGGCACCCCAGGGCTGGATGTTCATCTCTCTCTGAGCCGCTGGTGTACAGCAGATGGAAAAATGGCCTTGGAGGGCCAGTTTCTGTCCACTGATTTGAGAAGGAGTCAACCTTGGGACTTACGTCGCCTCAGGCATCTGAGATGGGGCAAGATGACATGTGGAAAGACCTAGGGACGTGGGTAGAAACCAAGAAAGGGAGGCATTTTAAAAATGTGCTGTTTTAATGAATATTTTCAAAGCAAAACAAAATTGAAGTCCTGGAGTAAGACAGTCTACAAAAATGCCAGACTTCAAAAGCCAAAAAGGGGGAGATTCATGCCTTTCGGTGTGCAGAATGCACAAGATAGAAAAATATATTTTTGAAGACTTTTAAAATTCAGAAATCAGAGTCAGGAAGAAAAGAAAAGGTGAGATGAGAAGGAACGAAGAAAGGTTTCAGGGTTTTCTTTGTTGTTGCAGTTTTGGTTTTTTCACTGCTCATCAAAGCCTCCTTCAGGACCTCTTCATGCATTGGCTCTAAGGAGCTGTCCCAAGAAGTGCCACCACAACAAGGATTAGCTGTTTGTTGTGAACATGCTAATTTCTGATTATAGTTCTGAGAGCACATTTTTTCCTTGCTGATAGAAACCATATTTGCTAATAAAAATAATTAAATTTGTATTCTCTAGATGTAATTGGTGATTATGCCCTCTAGGTGGAAAAAAATGCTTTCAGATGAGCAGAAGCCTATATTCTCCATTCAGATGACTAAAATTCCTTAATTTCCACTGAAGTGGTCTGCAGAGAGAGCTGTATCCCCCAAGCCTGCCCAGAAAGGGCATTAGCAGCCATTTCCTAAAGTAATTTATAGTATTGTTCACTGTATTATGCCAACTCTAACAAACTCTCTTCTCCTTTACTGCTAGCATGGCTGTAATTCCAGTTACTCTATTGGGAATTTGGCTCTTGGAAAGCTAAGTGATTTATAAATTTTTAAGAAGTGATGCATACAGCTAATCTAAAGGAAAATGGGCTCTTGCAGCCTGTGCACCTGCTGTCTGGGAGGGGAGAGGATTTCTTGTAGAATTCCTCTGCTAAAATGGGAAAACTCTGATAATCTTTAGGGTAGCTTGTTTTAACAGATTGATGAAAGGTCATTGCTGCTGGAGCCTAAAGCCTTCAGTTCACCCAGAAATGGTTAAAGCACAGATACCTATTTTTGCAGCAGTGCTTAGTCTTGAATCATGATACAAATTTCCCAACTGCACGCTATTTTATGTGAGTGAGCAGTTTTTTGTGAAGTCGTGGTGGCCTTTATTTAGGTCACATTTGGGTCCCTTCTCCTTGCAGCCCTCCCCAACATGCTTTCAGTGTGAGAAACAAACTCTTTCTAGGAAACAATTTGTTTACAGCCTCCTTCCTTCCAGCTGGGACTTCTGAGCCCTGGAGAAGTGTGGCACAGAAGGGATGCAAAGCAGTGAGCATGGGAAGAACTCCTCCTTGGTGAATTCATCCCACAGTGACTTGGTGTTTGATTTCTGGATGAATGCAGTTACTTGTGCACTTCTGGAATTGTCTCTGAAGGACTTCCTGTATGGATACCCATGGCAAAAGTACACTTCAAAACATGTCTTAAAACAATTTCATACTAATCCATTTACCCTTGGTCCTTGACAATGTCTAGGTCAAAAGTTACGTGGTGTTCCCACTCCCCTGACACAGATGGCACCTGACGCAGTGGAAGGATAGAGGAGAAGCTGCTCTCTGCCCTGCTTCAGTTGTTAGTGTGTCATCGTTGCTAGAGAAACACAAAACCTTGGACTGGGATTCTGGCAGAATAAAAGCCTTTCAATTCATATTTGATCACATTTAAAGGAGGGGGAAGGAGGGACCTTGTAAAAACCCTGTTCATCCACTAGAGAGCATATAGGCAGTGCTTCTCCTTGGAGAAAATAAAAATGTCAAGCTCTTATTATGCACAATAATGCAATGCAGTTTAAATGTTTACTGCTGTTCTACCCACCACAGTTACATATGGAGAAAAGACCACGTGAAAACTGGAAGAAGGCTTTGCAAATATATAACTTTCATCGTCAAAAGCCTCTTATCTCCTTGTTAGTGTTTAATATCTTCTTGTTCTTAAAGAGTATTCCTATTCTTCTCATGGAAATATTAAATTATTTACAAAGTTCCTGAGAAACACAGGGGTGGGCTTTAGAAGGTGCAGAGCTCATCTCTGCAAGGGCATTTTATGGCTTTTAGAGGATTCCAGTGTTTCATTTCTGGCTGATGTGGTTTGGAAGAAGCTTCTGCAAACAAACTGATGTGAAGCTGCTCATTCTGCAGATGATCAATGCAAGAAGCTGGCGCTGAGAAGGTGATACCCTTTGAAGTCTAATGATATTAATATTGACTCTTAAATATTTCATAGCTGTTACTCTTTTGTAGTGATTTTAGTGCTTGAGTTAAGGAGCACAGTTCTTTTCCTCATCTAATTTCCATTTTTCCCCTCTAAACTGCCTCACTCTGTGTGTATACAATACACATATGTAACTTCAGATTTAAACCATAGGGATCTGCGTGCATTAAATGGATAGTGGTACACCCCACTAATTAATTAAACTTTTTTTTTCCCCCATGGGTGTCAAATTTACTTTTTCCAAAGGCTGTTTGTTAATACAGTGCATGTTAGAGGCAGTTTTTTCAGTGGAGTATGTTGCTGACTTTCTCTGTTGCCCTAGTTAACCTTATTCTGTCCATCTGTAGGTTACAGATGATTCCACTTACACTTGTAACCTGCTGCGAGAGCTAGGCATGAAAAATAGTATAGATATCTCAGGTAGCTCTTCAGATACGTATCTTTTCTTCTGGATATTTTTTATGCGTGTTTTATTTTGTGGGAGGTAAAATCCTTTGTAATGAATTTGCTACGTTCATATAAAGCAACATGGGTTTGCCATACATTCATTATGTGGCCTGTCCTGTTTTGTTTTTTTTTACTTTTTGTGTGCCACGATTCTGACTTAGCCAGTGGCAAAATATTTGCGTCGTACTTGGATACTGGATGGATTTCCACTGACACTAATGGGCAATCTGGTCAGGATTTTATTTGCCATCAGCATAAAGCAAAACTTCCTTTTTGTTGCCTTTTGCAAGTGATCAATGGATCCACTTAGATTATAACCTGGAGTTAGGAATAGAATTACACGTTAATATCTCATAGCAATAAAACAACTGTTAGAGTCCATTACTTTTCTGGGGAAAAGAATGCGATTTGTTTAATTTTAACTGCCTCAGTAGTGTACTGGTGCACATATAAATGCTGATGAATGAAATCAAGCAATTAGAATTAGAAATTAATAACACAAGGCATCTAGTCATTTCAGCGAGTTTGCATTTTGATTCTGATTGATTTTTCTAATATTTGCTAAGTGCATATGTATCCACAAAGGCTTCATATCCATATGCTGTATTTTTTAAATGCTGGCATGTTGACTTCTGGGAGCTAGATCTGTTATTTGACAGCATATTATGATTTAATTTCTGTTATCTGAAAAACTGCACCATAAAATAGCTGATGCAGAATTTAAGTATGTCTGTTCATTGTTCTCTTTCTCAAGGTTTTGGAAATTACACTTGCTGTGTAGCCCTGTAAAACTGGTTTACATTTCAGGCAGGGTTATTTTTCCTCTTTGAATGACAGCAAGTATTTGTGTGCATGTATGCAAGTGTGACATGAAAATACGAAGATAGCTGCCTTACAGTTCTGTTTTTGCTTTTTAATTGATATTTGGATGATATAAAGCAAGCAACTGCCATATGACAATAAAGTGGACCAACTTTCCCAGCTGGATGTCATATTTGACAAAGTATGTAACCAGAGAAACTGTGAATTATGTAAAGTGCTAAATAGGATTCTGGGTGTAACTTATTACCCTGCGGGCTGGAAGATACTGCTTGTTATTTACTTGCACTTTCTGAAGCAATATTATTCTGGGTGTTTCTCAGAAGTGCTAAACTTCGTTATTGGGAGAAAAAATATATCGAGAAGTGAGTGTCTTACTACTGGTTTCCTATGGGAGGTTTTGGAAGGCTGGCTGTGAGTAGCATAGAATATGATTTGTTGAATTCTTGTCTGCCATGCCTTGCATGTGTCTGCTCTGCTGCCGCCAGGTAGGGACCAGGGTGAGCCAGATTTCCTGATAGCTCCTGATGAGGACAGATGCTGCTGTCTGGGTCCACTGAGATAAGAGTTCCTTGGGCCTCTCTGGGGTGGTGGCTTTTTTTGTATTCTGTGTTTACCTCACCAAGGAATATCTCATTTGCTTGTTGATGGTGTCCCTTTGTGGGTCTTTTGCTTGGTTTTTTGGTTTTCTTTTTTCAGTTAAATTGAACCACGTAATTTATTTTTACATATAGTTCTTGAAAAGCCAGTGTACTAATATCAGGAGCTCGCTTTGCTGCATAAACCTAATTCAGCCTCTCTGAAATAGACATTTTAAATTTTAACCTCTATATAAAACTTGCTACTTTATTTTTTTCTGCTTTCCACACTGTACCTACTGTTCTTCCTCAGGATCCCTGGATATGTTGTTGGGCCATATGCAGCCCATTCTTATTTACCAACTACCACGAGTGTCGTAGGTGGTCTGTGGAGGCAGCCAAACCTTTTTCCGTAGCATTCAGGTTGTGTTGGGAGGTTGCAGCCACATGAGGGTGTACTAGTTGGTTTGGTTGTAGGAGGAAATAGCCTTAAGAAGGACCAGATTTGGTGAGGAGCTTTGCTCTTATGCTAAAAATTGTTGCTTTGTGATACATTAGACTGGACTTGTACAAGAACTCGCTGCTCAGAGCAGATAACTGGAGTCATAGTAGGCATCTGGTTGGTGTTTGTGGGAGGGATGCATGGCAGAAAAAAGTTCCTGTCCATCAGTTGTTGGGTGTTTTTGCTAAGATGAGGCAATATTAGCGCTGGATCAGACCATGGGCTCAGGGTTGTCTCTGCTGTCTCTGGCCCTACAGATGAAAGGACAGTCCAGGGGACCTGCCAGGTTTCCATCTTCTGTCAGAGGCAGCTCACCTTGCCTGTCCCTTCATTGACTGGAGGGGACAAAAGGGAGTGATGCTTTAAATACTCAAGTTTTGAAATAAACACTTTCAGCTGTTTTCCATTTCTTATCTCTGTGTTATCAGATTTGGTGGGGGGTTTTTTGTTTGTTTTTGGGGGTTTTTTGTTTGTTTGTTTTTTGTTTTGTTTTTGGTGGCTTTTTGTTGTTGTTGTTGTTCTGGTTTTTTGGGGGTTTTTTCCCTTCATGGTTTTTTTTTGGTCTTTCAAAGCTGATGGTGCTGTGCAATGGGAGAGATGGATGTTTTCTACTCTTCTATGTGTGAGCATTATGCAGGGTGGAGAAAGTCCTGGGAGAGGCAGCAGTGTGGCTGGGAGAGACAGTCTTGCCCTTGCTGAGTCTTCGATGAATGGCAAACCTTCTCTTTCCTAAAGATCTGTCCAGAGACTTTCTTGCTCTGACAGCTAGCAAAAGGCACTGTATTTTTCAAAATCCTGCTGAAGGAACAGGGAAATATCAAGAACTAGAAAACACCTGCATTATCCTCTCTTACAAAACCTTCCTGACTTCTTGGCAGATCAAGGGAAGACCTGGTGCATGCCTCCAGGAAGATTTAAGGTTTCAGCTCATGGGCATTTTCCTGTGTAAAACCTTGTTCAAAGTATGTTGAATCAGCTGACAGAGCAGGTCTGTGGGGTGGAACACACTGGGGCTGATTTTTTCCCATAATCCAAATGTTTTGGGGGCAAAGAAAGGAGAGTGCTGCTGTGGTGGTGACTCACAGGAGTCTCGTGCTGCCGTGTGCTTCACTTTGACATGTGAAGCTCTGTTCCGGCATGAAGACAGAATGCACCACCCCACAGGTGCTTGCAACCATGAGCATGTGACTTCCTTGGTGTTCTGTGCTCATTTTGAGCTTTAAGGTCTGCAGAGCTGAGTGAGAAGGACAAGAGAATGTTACTGTACTGGTGTGGTGGATAGGCCTTGCAGAACCCCTGCAAAATGACAAATGTTGTGTCAAAACCTCAGGAATCTAATAGCTTGCAAACAGCTTATCCTTCTCCAATTTTTCATGAGTATTTTATTTTCACATAAATTCTATGTGATGCCTCCGAATATGGCTATCTCCAATTACAATCCTATGATCTTTTCACTCACACATGAACCTAATTTTTAGTTTTTTATAGTAGCTTTGAGACCATGTAGCAATATGTAAAGTATTTGAAAATTCAGAAGTTTAAATACTGCTGTTGGAACTTTGGTCCGTCTGTCAGAATTCAGGCAGTGATGTAGCAGTTGCTGCCCAGTAATTCCTATTGCACAATGCAAAAGTATCAAGCTTAGCAAGAAGGTGCTAAAAACATGATCAAACTGAATTTTCAGTTGGTTTCCTGTTTTTAAGACTTGGATTCAAACTACAGTGTGAACGTAGTGCTTTCCATCTGGGTCTCATCAGTTAAGGCTTATCTTTTGGTAAATTTAATAATGAATTTCTGCTTACTAATTTCATTGCAAGATTGTAGGGGATTTTTTAAAAAATAACCATTGAGACACTCAAGTGAAAAGGAAGTTTGATGTGTGCTGTGTGTTCATTTTGAGTGTTTAAGCACCTTAATGAAAAAAAGAAATGTGATATTTTCCCCTTCTTTATAAACTTATCCAGAGTCTTAAGCTAAAATTTGGAAAATGTTATAGCCTTCAGTGCACTGTATTCAAGTTCTGCTTTAAAAAGCTTTAAGTAATTTTTTTAAAATCAATATACCAATTTCCAAAAATTTTCCAATCCCAAGTATCCTACTTCTATCAAGTTTTGTGAATCTTTTCATTCTATGTAGTTGATCATTGTATCCTATATCTAAGTTTACCTAAGTTGTGTAGTTACGGTGAAGAATTACCAATATAATTCTCTACAATCACCATTATTATTTATGTCCTTCCCAAAATACTGCAGAGCTTAAAAATACCATCTTTAAAAAGATACTTCTTTTTTTTTCATTTTTTGTACAGCAAGTAACCAGTGCTCAGACCCAGGCCCTTTTAAAATACCTTGTTCTGCTGACCATAGTTGGATATTCAATAATCTCATTTTTCACTAGAAATTTTGGGTTTTCTAGACGTTTTCATGAGACCTCCTGCTTTCAGTTTGAATTTAAATCCTAGTGATTTTTTTTTTAATAAACTTGTTCCTAGCATTTGCTCTGTACCAAAATCCAGCCTTTTCAACTTTTCCAGATTTCTTTCCCTGACTGTGTTCTGCAGCAAGTTCAGCCCCGCTTTTCTGTCTTAGTTAATCTTTTGCCCTGTAAATATTCGTTGATGGAAATTTTTCCTGGTTGGCTCAGGTTTGTGATAGTCAGCGAGCCTGGGATGATAAGGAAACCCTGCTGCCAGCGTGCTGAGGAAAGCATTAAACCACAGCTGTACTCCTTAGTGCTCCTGTCTTTACCTGCCCCAATCGCATGCCATTACACTTGATTTATCCAGTGTAATGTGATCCTTGTACAAAGCCAAGCTTGGTTGTCATAAGGCCTTCCATTTTCATGCCTTTCTTATCTCTTTCCCAGCTGCATTTTCCCCAGTGCAACAAATAGCTCTGGTGTAAAACTTCTGCAGTGAAAGGAGCCAGGAGTAAATTTCTGCAGGTTGGGTTTTGATGGGACTTGGACAGATAAATGTGGTTGGGATTTTTTTTAATTTATTTTATTCTATTCCCTTTTAGTCTCCTGCTTTCTGATTTCTTTCCATGATATTAATCACCTTGCTTACCTCAGTAGTGGAGTGCTGGAGATATGAGCTGTGAGATGCACCATATCCCGTTATCTGCCTGTTTTCCTGATCTGCCTTGGGAGCCCAGCTGCAGCCACCTCAGGCTGCCTTTTGGGGGGATGCAGGGGGCAATTTTGCATTTCCGTGAAGCTGTGTGTTTAAAAGCTAAATAAACTAAAATATGCACAATTCTTCCATAGTCAGTCCCAGCAGGACACCTTCCTCATCAGACTTTGACATAAAACAGCTCCTAGCACTGATCTTTGTGTTGGATGGAGCTTACAGTGTGTTTAGCAAAGAAGGCTTTCATCCATGTGTCCCTGCAAATTAAAACAATTAGAGAGCTTAGAGAAAGCTAAAACAAGTTCCCATTGCACAAAGGGAAGATGTTGCTAAGTTCAGGTGATTAGGAATAACATCATGCCTTTAGAAGTCTTTAAATAGTTTGAGAAATGCCAAATTTCTGTGACACAAAAGAACTTAAAAATCTAACCATATATATTTCTTTGTCTTAGGAACTTTCTTTCATGTTTTAATTTTTTTTTCTTTGAAGCCACAAATACTGAAAACTTACTTTGCCCATTTCTAGAAGGGAAACCCAAGGCTCCCCTGCAATATAATTGGTTGTGTCCTTCCAGTTTAGATTTTGATTTGTACTGAGTATTTTTGGGTCCATCAAAAACATGACTTGCAGTCAGAATATGTGCCCTTGTCAACATTTCAGTAAGCAGAGGTCAAACCAGAACATGAGAAAACAACTTACATATTCATGATTGCATTAATTGTCCCAAAAGAAGGACTTTTATTATCTGCTGTCCATTTGCATGCTCAGTTAATAGTTTAGTGGGCACCATGAAGATGTCAGCTGCTTCTTTACTGATAAATTTTATTTTATTTTGCATTAGCCTACATACTTTTTCAGGCAAGAGAATTAGTGTAATCTCTTTCAGAGGGATAGTGACATGAGTTCAATGCTACAAGAAGGGATGATAGCACTGGATAGCTGTTAGAAAGGAAGAAATCTTTGAAATATTCCATTCACCTATGCAGTTAAAGTGACTAGACATTCAAACAGTCCTCAAAACATTGATGCAACTTCACTGTGTCTGTAAGTCTACAAGCACCTGCCTCCAAAAAAACAAACTGTGTGAAGAGAAAGTATTTGAAAGGTAAAGCAACTATAAACAGTTACTGCACTGGAAGCATGGCAGTTTTTTAACAGTGTGGATGAAAGAAATGGGGCAGGAAAATAATGGCAAAGGTAATGTAAACTAATGAAAACTTACGTGGTTTCCATTAATAGCTTTTAGGAGGTTTGGGGGAAAGGCTATTTCATAATTGAATAAAATAATAAAGACAGTGATCAGTGGTAGTCAGGGCCACAGATGCAGCCATCTGAAGATGAAGAAACCCAGGTGTGATCCAACATTGCTTGGGTCCAATTTTTGGTGGCATCTTTGTCACTAATGACTGTTCTCAGGAAAGTTTGAGGATTTCTGCTCTAATGAGCTCCGTGTAGCCCTGAGCACAGTGGTCAAAATTCTCTAATATTCTTGGTCTGACTACAGCAAAGCTAAACCTGCCTTCACTTGGGATAATTTGCCATGGTGAATCAGGCCAACCCCTGAGAAAAGGTGACAGGGTGGCAAGCAAGACAAAATGTCAGGAAAGGAACAAAACCTCCATCTGTTTACTAGTGAAAGCAAAGACTGTGACCTAATTTCCCTGTTTTTCATTAGGGTGTGGTTTAGCAAAATTGTCACCATGTGCCTGGAAAGGTGATGAGCCCCAGCCACACCACAGGGCTTTCCAACAGCTGAGCTGTGCAGAGCCCAGCATCATCCCCACAGCAGATCATCTGCCACAGCTCTGGGGGCAACAAAAAATCAACCAAAGAGGCAGCAGGTAACTCTAGAGAAACACAGGACCCCTGTCAAACCCCCAAATGGGGCAAAGGCACTTTTAGGAAGCAAGAGGCAAGTCAAAAGAAGAGCGAAGTCTGTGACAGAGCCTGCAGAGGTTCACCTGCCTTGTGTTGGTACCTCCACCCCTCCCAAGCACAGCCACTTGCCAAAGGAAACGGCAGTTTTTATGAATGTCTTGAATTGCAGCCAAGTAATTACCTTCAGGAAATTTTCACATTGCTAAATGCTAATCTATAGAAAGTGAATGAGGATGACAGGCTGGAGGGGGAAAGCAAAAAATTTTGTTGTATAATACACAACCATCTTGATTTAGAAGCTGTGTATAGGAAGATCTAGGTGTGATCTTCAGGGGAATAGTCTGTTCTGTAAGTGCTAATCCTAAGAGGATCCTTTGCCTTTGGTGGATATACACCATGTCTGCATACTGGACTCAACACATTGAATTTTGATCCTGAACTACCCAAAATTAGCATTGAGCAGTATCAGCCAATTGTAACAGTGCTGAGTGTCAGAACGTTGCATGTGACTTTTCAAGAATCCAAAAAAACATCTCTGCTGAAGAGGCTGTTTCCTCAAGCTGACTTTCACATTCACTTTTGGTTTTTTCACTGCTATTAATTTATTTCCTGAATTCCATTAAAAATGGCATTTACAGGTCAAGGAGCATTAAAATGATTTCATTTGCAAAAAAAAAACAAAACCCAACAACCACAACTGAAACACAACAGCAAAACCCTCTCTGCCTTTGTTGATTGTGCAGTTTACCAAAGATTTACATTTTTCACATCTGTTGCTCTCCCATTATAATTTTAATGTAAAATTGATACAGCAGCATAAACAATCTCCCAATGGCTGGAGAAGGAAAGCTTAGTAATAGCTCTAAGTATTCTTTTTGTCCAAAAGAATATAAAATATCCTGTATTTTTTATGATGTCACAAGAAGTGGAGAGTTTGACATTAGCACATTAACTGCTAATGTATAAATGCAAAACTAATGTACTAGAATTAAAACTTTGTATAATGACCTTCCCTTGGTTCAGCCATTAAAAATACATTAATACTCTGTCTTGCAAATTGGACCTGATGCAGTTTTATTCATCAATAACTAGTTTGTGTGTGGAGGGAGGTTGTTTGTATGAATATCTGTGTTTATTTTCTGGAAAATTATTCTGACTTCATCTTTTGCAAAGTAGAAGTCAGCAACATCTCAGGTGCACTTATATAGCCTTCATTTTATTTTTATTTTATTTACAAGAATGGTAGCCAGAACAGGGGAACTCTATCTCCCTCCTTCTATCTTGCACTCAAGTTGGCCAGCTTTATCCACTGCTGTGTGCTTCAATATACCCATTTGTAAAATTGGTGTATCACTCATCTCATGTGCAAATTGAGACTTAATTAACAGATGTTTGTATCTGCTTTCACATCCTCCTAAGAGTTACAGTATGTCAGTGCAAAGCAGTTGTTGCTGGGACACGAGAACATTGGAGCAAAGGCTTTTTTGGAGATGGCTAGCAGGTTACAAAGGGCTACATGGAAGGTTACTTTATTTATTTTTTTTTTCCAGATACTTTGGAATCTTTTAAAAAATCTCTGCTTGAAGCAGGTGGGGCACAAGACACCAAAAGATACCTCCCACATAATAGGTGTTATTTCTTGCATCCCTCTTCTACAACCTGCATGCATCAAGGCTTTAAAGCCCTTAAAAGCTCTGAGGTGAACAAAAAGACTGCTGGAACAGCAGTGGGCATGTCGAAGCACACTTGAAGATAACAGATGTCAGGACACAGGAGATGAAAATGCAACCAAGTAGACAGGCTGCAGGAAAACTTGGCCTTGGGCATTTTGCTTTCACTCCAGTAGTTTTAACCCTTTGTACCCCAGAAATTATTTTTAAAGTTGGGGGAGCACAAAGGAGGAGAAAATCCTTTGTGAGCTGTCTCTAGAAAAAATGAAAATACACAAATAACTAGTAAATAGCTGCTGGGTCACTGCTATAAAGTACAGGCAGGGCTGCATTTAGACAGCTTGGCTTTTATCTGATTGTGAGCTGTGTGTTTCCTCACACGGGAACTACCGCCAGCCCAATTTTAATCAGTTGCAATTTTCTTTTTGCGTCTAAATTAGAATAGCTTGGATTGAAGGGGAAGTGAAAAGAAATGTCTGCCAAAGCATTTCTGTAAGGCAAGAACTCTTTCACTTTAGTTTCATCATGCATCTCCAGTCTGATATTCTTCATTTTACCCAAATACTACCAGGATTACTACTCTAGTGTATTTTACATCAGCTTTCTGCTTGCAAAGCTAAATAAACAGTTTGTGAGGCATGCTGGGAAGTCTCCCCACAGACCTTGCTCTTTAAAACATTTAGGTACAAGCGTGACTCAGATTGGTGACAGAGAATGGAAACTTTCAGTTCTGTTGTTGTCTAGAATCTACCTTGATTTGGGAACAACCAAAAATATTCCTTCCTGATGACCCCCCGGGGGCCTCTGTGAGGAGACTCGGGGGTATCAGTTACTGCAAGTAAGCAGACACGTATTTGGCACATGCCTCAGCAGAGACCAATGTACCTCCCAGCCAAGCTGAGGGACCTTAGCAGGACAGAGCTTGATTTGTGACTAAATTCCAACCTGTGACCCAGCAAAGCTCCTCACTCTGCTGAGCCTGTTGCTCCTGCAGTTTCAACCTGCATTATATCCAGTGAGAATGAAAATGGCTAAATACAAGTTTCTGCTAGCATCTGTTCCCATGCCTGTTGTCTGAAACAAAGCCTAATTATCACAGCCCCTTCCTTCATATTTTCTTTTGACTTACCCAATTGTCTACATCTTTGATATCTGGAGCATAAATGCCAAGGCTGAAATGTGCATTCAATTAGATGACTCTTGACTGACCTACATAACAGTTCATTCATGAGATAATGTGACCTGGAGTCATGGAGATAGAAGCCAGTTGATTGAGCTGGCTTGGCTGTGTACACTGCAAACTCTCTAGTGATTGAGGAATCATCTAAAATTAGCCACACACTGTACATTGTGGAGAGCCTTTTAGACCCAGCTCTGTCTCGGTAATATTTTTTTTTATGAGATGGGTGTATAATTTGTCACATTGTAATTCTTTAACGCTTAACTTTATTAGCATGAGGTACTTGGGTATCAAATAAAATGAGCAATTAAGTGATTTATGCTTCAGGTCTGCTCTCAGTTCAGGGCGTAGGTAGCCAGCCTCCCATGAAGGGGTGAGAGCATGCACAGTATTTACCACTTCCTTCAGAGAGCTGCAAAATGGTGCTTCTGAAGATGAACCTCGTTGTGCATGTAAATCCCAACTGCCTATTGCTGCGCCACAAGTTAAAATACATTTTTGTATTAAATGTTACTGTGTGTTTGTAGAGAACCACAGGGTGTTTTCCTTAGTTTTTGCCTACTACGTTTGTGAACTTGCAGCTTTCAGCTGGGAGGGGAAAAAAAAGTTAACTGGGGAGCGAGTGGTTTCAGTATAAGGACTAAGCGACAGTTTTCATATTGCTAAGCCACAAAGGAAGCTTAGACAAAGGTTGTAGGTCGGAAAGAAACCTTGAGGAGCATGCTCGTGAAGTGAGGCACTTGAAGAGAGGCTGCAGCTGTCACTTCCACATCTGAGGGGCTGTGTGAGGTATTTCAGTAATTCTCTTATTCTAGTTTGCCTTAAAGATTCATTAACAGAATAATGTAAAATTATCTGGTGTCCTCTGTGGCATAGGTCCTTCTATTTTTATTTTTTCCCTCAGTGAGTGTGGTAGGAGCAGTCTGTGCTCTGTCATGCCCAGTTCCTCTCACATGGAGCTGCTTTGGTGCTGACTGATGTGTTGTGGGGAGGACGGGGGGACATTTTGTACAGGGAGGCTGTGGGCTCTTTGAAACACGTTTGGGGCACAGCACCATGGTTCCCCAGGATTTCTCTTTTAGTAGATGCATCTCAGGGGGCTTTTACGTGGTTTTAAGGAGCAGGTTGCTTGCTGCCTCCTTCTCTGTCTCTTCCATGCGTCTGTGGTTAACTCTGTGGTGATCCTCTCTTGGGGAGGTTGAAGATTAATCAAAATGCCCAGGAGCTGGCTGTCAGATGTCCAGCAGGAAGTTTCCCGAGAGTCTTTTTTTTTTTTTTTTAGTTCCTTAGGGGTTCAGGGGTTTTTTTTATTGCTCGATGTTGTATAAGAAATAATAAGGAAGTGACAACCTGCGCAGCAGTAAAACGGCATTTAATTTATTTGTTCACATTGTACATTTTGCAGTGGTTTTGTATGATCCTTTTTTTTTTTTTAATGCTGCATATACATTGTTTGGCTTTGAGTGAATAAATTGTTGGGAATGCTGGCGAGAGGAGCAGCGGAGAAACTTTTATATTTTGCAGGAGTTTTTTGGTTCAGACAGACCACTTGGGCTCCAAGCTGAGGCTGAAATTGCACAGGGCCCAATTAGTGCCTGTTACCTTTGCTGTTTGCTCTTGATGGGTTGCAGAGACAGAGGTTTAATTAAGCAGAAATGGGGATGTGGAGTTAATGTTCATTATAACTAAAATCGAAACAGCTGTTTACCTTGCCGAAGCCTTGTGTGTTAACGTCCATAAATCTCACCTCGAGGAGAGCTCGGAGGAGCCAGCCCCTTCCCAGATACCGTGTGATATCATTTTACATACTCATTTTCACAACATTTCCTAATCATATTAATTAACACATTAGGGTATAATTCTTATTGTCTGCAGAAATTACTTCAATTAAAACTATTAACATATTATCATGATTGTTATGGTATTTGCAGTTTGCTTTGTTACTACTCAACAACTACTGCAGCAAATCCAAATGTTTGAAATCAGCATAAAATTGTCATGGCTGCACTTTTCCTCCTAACTGTCGCATCAGTTCTCACTGTAAACTTCCTGAATAAGCTCTGTTTCTGTGCTGGGGTTTCCTCTTTAAAAAAAAAAAAAAGATATGAGAGGTCATGAGTCCCACAAGTGGAGGCTAGAAATATTTTGTCTTGATTAGGCTCTGCAATGCCTAACAGTGATCACTGTGCAAGTACATATGGAAAGAGTAAATAATTACAGTGGAGAACAAGAGAGTAGTGGATAGAAACTGGTCAGACTCATGCTAAAAAAATTAGTAGTTTTTTTGTTTCTTTTCTTGGTCAGCACTGTGGGTTTCTGGTCTGGCTGTCTTGGAAGAGGAATGAAGGCAAGAGGCTAGTTTTAATATTGAACGTTTTCAGATTCAAAGTCTTCTTACAGGCAAGTGAAACATGCTCCCTTTGTAAGAGGCAAACATTAGTTGTTAGTGTAATTGAAATCTTAATGGTCTCATCAATGATTATTATTATTATTAATTAATCCGGATCTACTTATTAAGAGAAAAGAAGGAACACTGTTATGGGGGAGGAAAGCTTCCATAATACATTTGAGATGGATATAGACATTTTTGAGTTTCTACTCCTATCCAAGATGTTTTGCTTATCCTTACTCAAAGAGCTTTAATTTTTGGAAGTATGAAGTAGTGAGGGCAAGTAGGCAGATACCAAGGGCATCATTGGGAGTTGATAGTGGGGGCTTCTTCTTCCTTTTTAGCCATTATGAGCATGATATTGATGGTTTCCTAATCCTCATTCTGGGTTCTACTTCTGGCTGTTTTAATGGAGGGTTTTTTATGTTTTCTAACATTCTTTTACACCTTGCTCATTCTCGCTTGGATTGCAGCGCCACCCATCCAATATGTATGTGATATCTTACATATCTTGGATACTTCTCCTGTCCTACCCTAAACCCACAGATTTGCATTTTGTTAGGCAGCTGTGGGGGAATTTTTGTAGCCCTGGGGTCTTGAGTGTCATGCTGTGCCCTGTCTAATATCTGCTCATGCCCCCACTGCTCTGCTCTGTACCTTGTCTAGCCTCTTCAGAGTTCTCTGTTGTGATACCAGGTCTGTGTTCCTCAGCACTCTGTTGTTACCTCAGGATCATAAATATTTCATCCTGTGCAGAGTAACTGCGAGTTACTACTGCCTGTATAAAAAGTGCACATAAACCACATCGTTATGCAAAGACAAGCAAAAGCAAAATGTATTAGGCAATAGCCACCTGGCCATTAAGAAAATTGCTGCTGCAGCTAAAGCAGCTAAAATGAAGCTCCAGCTTGGGCAATACAAGCAAGACTGACATGCCTGGGGCTGAGGATGTGCAGGCTCAGCACAAAGTCTTTGTCCTATTAGTGGCATCACTGGGCTACAGGACATGAGTGAGATCACTGTTTGGGTATACCCTTAGTGGCTGGGTGACATAGGTTGTCTTTTCTGGTCTTGGGTTTGTAGCAACACCTTAAACTGTTGAAATAGAAAGGGAGTACTTTGCCTTTGCAGAGCAGGTGTATATTGGTGTAGCATTAGCAGGCAAGTTGAACAGAAAACAAGAAATTTTATCTAACTGAGGTAGATAATTGCTATCATTATTCCAAGCCATATGTATTCTATTCATCTTCATGATATTGCTGTGACAAAGCTGTTATCCTCCTTTACAGATAGAATATTTATCTACAGTTGCCCTAGGATGCCTCTGTAGTCAATGGAAAGACATTTCTACCTCAATTTTAGTCCACCTGAAGTCTGAATTGCCCTCTAAAATGATTATTTCTCTTCACGGACTAAACAGGAAATCCCACACACATAAATTTAATAAATCTGAGCCAAAGAGATTAGAGATTTGTCTGCAGCAGATGAGTTTCAGAGCCTGTGCTTTCACAGCTGTTGCTAGTAACTAGCTTAGCTTAAATTTATTTCATATATAGAATATATAGGTGACTGCTATAGTTTAGATTGTACTGTTGTTATACATCAAATGAGACACATCCAAATGGCCAAGTGTGGAATTCAATTTTCATATTTTGGATGAGAAGATAATGCCCTAATCAGGTCTTGTCTATCTAATGTGCTCAGTGGCACTACTCAATTCTTTTCAGTTTGGCTACCACTCCAAACTGTTAAACCATCTGCTGATAGCAGCCGAAAAGATGACAATATAATAAATTACTAGAAAAAGTTAAGATGCCTAACATCTGCTCTCCACCAAGCTCGAGCATCTTCCCTGAATTGATGTTCTGTCATCTCCTGACACAGTCAGGGAAGATGCCTGCTCTGAAGCTGTTGCAAATTTAAATAATTTGCAGCTGGACCTACATTCCAGGCATCCATCCTAGGCCTAAATAAGGAATAACAATAGAGAAGGGAGAAGAAAAAGGCAGGATAATACGTAGTTTCTCAAAATACCTTAAGAAGTTCCTGGCCCGGGTAAAGGCCTTCGTCTACTCATTATTCATTATGATTAATGAAGAAATACCTGATGATGGCAAGCAGAATTTTGCAAGACAGAAATAGAAACTGCTGCCTCTTCAAAACCACATGACTGTCTGTCCTGGAACTATGCTGTGCATAATGTTTTAATCAAATAACAGTTTATTCCATAGCAATGGACCACATTGGTTAGTGCAAACAGAATGCAAATGTATTCTAGATAAGATTAGGTAGCTCCAAAGGTGCTGGTAGGCAGACACTGTTGAGAAAATATACACATAATATTTATTTAAAACGTTCCTGGAGCCTCCTTTGGTGTTATTAGTCTGTCATGAAAATCTGCAAACACATACTTATCAGAAACTCACTGCAAAACATTAGGCAGTTAGTGAAGTCAAATATAGAGGGTGGATGCCATAGCAGAGAATAGTTAATGGTTGAGCTGTGACTTAACTTACATCCAAGTGCAAACATAATTAAATTAGAAAAAGTCCTGAACCAAATGTAGGAGGTGTAGCCTGCCTGGAATGCAAAGATGAACCTGGATCCCATCCTACTGCTTCAGTTTCCTGAAGGAGAACTGGAGAAAACAGGGGTCCAGAGCTGAATCCAAAAGGTATAAAACAAACTAGCAGGTGCCACAGTGTTCTGTTCATTATTGTGGTGTGAACTTCCATAAAAGCAGCTGATCTAAGAGAAAAGACTTATGGACTGGAAAATTTGGTGTGAATTAATTTGGGAGATTTGCCTTATATTAACTAAACCCAAGTTGTTTTTCCAGTTTCCTTTTCTAAATATTTTCAAGTCTAGAAGCATCCTCTTAAGATACGATTTCTCTAGGCATAATAATTGATTTCTTCTCTGTTCCTAATTTCTCTCACATACACAGCCCTATCAGCTGCTTACACAGTGAACAGGTGAAGGAGGGGCACAGCACAGATATCTCCATAATATCTCCATGTAATCTCCTGTGATTTTAAGCTCAGTGAAATTCCACTGAATCTAAATTCACCTTAAGCAGAAGGATGACCCTTGTAAACAAATATGAAGTCGTAAATATAGTTATAAATCATAAAGAATACAAACACGATAATAAAGGGTGTAAATACTTAAATACTCCAGTAGCCTTTAATATATAGCAAAGCAACTGGATTTGATCCTGGAGAGTTTATTCCACACTGTATTCCCATGAGTCCTGTTCTGCCACAGATCTGTCATCCATCCATCCATGAAAATCTATTCCTTCAGGTCTAGATTAGAAAATGTTCCCACCCTGTTTTTTTCCTTATAACAGTAGTGTTCATCATTCACCCTGCTGCTTCTCCTTACCTCCTTCTGTCTCCTGGTTAGACCTTGTGGCTGCTGGCTGGTGTTCCATGCAACCATCAAGTTTTTCCTGGGCTAGACCCAGTAGAAGCAGCAATGAAGTTCTATTTTAGCTTGTGTGATTTGGCAAGCACTGGCTGTGATGTGATAATACATGAAATAAGGAGCCAGCAGGCTGGGCTAGCAGCAGGAGCAGGGAGCACCATGGTGGTGTTAATCTGAGATTCTTCCCATCCATCGGTGCACCTGGATGTGTCTGGGCACTGACACTCAGGTTTATGTCATACTGCACCAGCCTGGAGAAGTGCTGAGGGCTTGCTCAGATTTGCTGGTTTGCTTTGTCTGCACCAGTCCTGTTTGGAAAAGGTGGGAGTGTATAAATCTCTGTGCATGTGTGTGTCCCTGACTGACAGGTTTAACCTAGTGCAGAATTAAACCTGTAGCTGTCACTGTCTCATCCCAGCGTGGTGACCAGCTGTGCCTGGCTGATACAACAGGCTGTTTTCCCGTTTAGAGCTATTATTTATAGCATTATCTTTCAGGGTAAGGTGTGAGACTGGTGAATTTGGCTGGATAGCAAAGCCAGTGTGTTCATCTGCTACAGGGTAGAGGTGATGTTTCTAATCAAGCTGAGGCTGAATGGACTTTCTAAGAGGAACAAGGTGAGATTTCTAAACAATTTAAAGGATTTGGTTCGGAACAGGCATTAATCAGTCATTAAAAAGCAATTGCAAATAACCATTACTTCCTGTCCATCTCTAGTGTTTCTCAAGCATGTCCCTGAAAGCTCAACACCATTCTGCAGCTTTAGCAGTAATTTGAATGCAACAAATCGTACCTGCAAAGCACAGATGTTGAAAGCTGAAAAATCTGAAGGTGCCGTATGTTTCCTGTAATTGAAAGCAGGTGCCCTGAAGGAAGCAGAGATTCTGTTTCACTTTATGAAGTATCTAGTTGGCAGAGCAGGCAAAAAATACCTGCTAAAACTTCATTTACTAGGGCTGGATAAAACAGATTAAAACTATTGCTCTACGACAGCTCTTGGGCTCAAACAGGGGGTCAGGATCCTGTTGCGTTGGGCAGCACTGGCAAAGAGGAATTAAGTCACAGGGTTTAGAGTAGTAAATAAATGGAACTACGTGTATTTAACTGATGGGATGAGGGGAAGGACCATGATACACAGACCTCTTGGGGTGATTCCAGACGACTACCAAGAAGATTAGAGGGATGGAACACCTCTCTGTGACAAAGGCTCAGAGAGTTGGGGCTTTTTCATCCTGAGAAATGAAGGCTCTGGGGAGACTTCATTGCACCTTCCAGTACCTCAAGGGAGACTGGAGAGAGCTGTGGAGGGACTTTTGACAGGGACATGTAGTGATATGGAAAAGGAAAATAGCTTTAAGCTCAAAGAGGACAGGTTTAGATTGGATATTAGGAAGAAATCCTCTCCTGTAAGAGCAGTGCGACACAGGAACAGTTCGCCCAGTGAAGTTGTGGATTCCCCATCCTTGGAAGTGTTCAAGGCCAGGTTAGACCAGGCTTGGAGCAACTTGGTCTTATGGAAGGTGTCCCTGCCCATGGCAGGAGGTTGGAATGAGATGATTTTTTAGGTTCCTTCCAGCCAAAGCATTCTGTGATTCTATTGTATGGTAACCATTCCTTGTGCAGCACTGAAACCAGACCCAGCATCTCCATCACTTTGGGCCTATTCCACTCTGCATTGGGGTGGATGCTGCATCCCAGGTCTGCATCCCCAGTGGCCCCACACCCAGACACTCCTGTCATTGCTCCAGTGAATGCTCAGTGTGGTAGGCTGCCAGTCTATCTTTTGCCTCAGTTGTTGTTTATAAAGAATCCAGGCCTAAAAAATTTTAAAAGCTATGAAAATTTGTGCTGTGGAGGATTGCTTTTTGGGAAACAGCCTACAAGGTGAAGCTTGCAGGACAAGCAACAGGAGAGGACAACTCAAGTCCCTGTTGAGTTGTAGCTCCAGCTCCACCTACAGAGCTCACAAGCCTTTAGGGAGGAATTTTTGTGTGTCTGTGTCTCAATTTACTTATGGGCAGTGGTAAAAGACCCAAGGATCCTCTGAGAATTATTTAATTGGGGGGGTTTTCATGATTTGTGGTACTTTTAAGACATGTAAGATCCAAATGTTGTACATACACTCCATGAGATTTAGCAGAATTGTATTCCAGCTGAAAATAGTCTAAGGGTGTAGGTAGTATTTGATACTTACAGGCAAATAAACAAAATAACAGAAAAGCACCCCAAATCATCCAAATTTACTGATGTTTCCAGCAAGTTTTGTAGTGCTGCAAGCTGGAACTACATCCAGCCTCTGTTCTGTGTTTTGGTTGTTCTAGCAAGCACAGAAAGATGAAACAACTTTGATCAAAACATTTTTCATCTCTTTTTCTAATGAAACAGATAGTGCCTGCCACAGAATCATTGTAACATTATTTCATCTCTCTCAAAATACTTTTCTTAAGTTCTGAAAGTGCTGACTGACCTGTGTGCACCAGGCTCAAAGCTCTTGCTCCCATTTAAAGACTCTGCAGCACTTTCACAATATTCTTACTCTTTGGATTGCCTAAATTTTTTTTTTCTTCCATCAGTTCTAGGCAGACATTTTCTAAGACCTTTTCTTCTTTACTCCATCAAACCACCAAAAGAAATAAAAAAATGTCCTTTGTTCACATTATGACAGAGAACATAGATTTTGCTGAGAAAATAGGGACTTATGTTTACCACCTTTTTCTAATGGCCAAGAATAGATGGGAAAACTTGGGGGAGAAAAAGTAGAAGAAAAGGCCAGATATTTAATATATATTAGCCAGTTTTTCATTCCTTTTGACACTCTTATTTAACTGACTTAATATTGGATCTTAATTCCGGCCAAAATTTTAGAAAGTAGGAATTTAATGACCACATCATTTCTCTCTGTGTAGCTTCCTATACATGAAAGGTCAATGTCAGTCAGACTGTACCATTTGGCATGAAGATGAATATAGAAGCTAAAGAGGATTTAAAAAATACATGATCTGGCATTTGAAAGTGGAGTCTGGGAGTTGAGTCTCGCTTTTATTCCTTTATGTGCTGGTGACCCAGCACTTCTTCTCTGATGGGCTGTGTTTACAGATTTAAAACTTTTTTTTGTCCTACTGCATGGCAGTGGGGGAAAGTCCTGCAGGGGCTAAGTCAGATTTTTAGGTAGGTTGAAGAAGTGTCTGGTTGATGCTACCACTCTCCCTAGAGGCATTTCTGTGCAGAAAGTATGTAAAACAGGGTTAATACTCTCCACACCTCACAGAACCTGAAAGAGAAGTCCATTTACCTAAAAATCTTTGGCAGGGATGTCTGGTCCCCTTGTTTCTTGTTATTGACTGTAGAAAGAAGGGAAAGTGTCTGGGTTACTAATGTGGTGTTTACCAAGGCTTCTGTAGCTCAGTGAAACCCATCTGAGCTTTAGTGCCTTAATTTTCCCATCTGTGAAGCATGGGTTGTGTCTTGCAGTGGAATCGTGATCCTTACTGCTTCTGTGTTCAGAATGCCTGGAGAAAGAAGGCAAAGTTAAAAGGGAAGGTGGTATATTCTGATCAGGGGGGTGCTTGCTCTGAAAACTGCAATACACAGCCCGAAAGTACAGCACAGGTGTGGACATACACAGAATGAAAAGCAGAGCACTGAAAAATAAATTAGCATTAGATGGCTTATAAGCCTTATTTCTTTGTGCAGTGGTGCTTTTAGGCAGTGTTGTTAAGTGTCTCAAGAAAGGGGTTGAGTACTTCCAGTCACTCTTGGAAATATTCATTTTAATGTGCACAGCAAAGGTGGAGGTGCCTCATATATATACAACTTGAATACTTGCAAGCAATCAGGGCTCTGTGCAGAGTCCCTCTGTATCTGCTGGCTTGCTCTTCTTTATTTTTAGTCACTCACTTTTGATAATTGCATCAACTTCTCAATTGAAAAATACATCTATATTAAATATGACTTTATTATGGATTGTTAAAAAATCAGAGACAGGAAACAGGCAGCCTTCAGAGATGTCCTTACAAACATTATAAAAAATATTATAAAAATTCTGATTTTCCAAGCTTTTTTTATCAAATGAAACCTGGCTGAGTAAGCCACATCTTCTTGTCATCCATTTGCCTTTCTCTGGAATCATTCAAAGCTCCCTTCTGGCATGTAGGAGCCTTTTGCACTTCCAGTGCCACATGGTTCATGTTTTCCTTGCTCTGTCTTGCCAGCTGTGTGACCCCATCATAAGGTTTGAATTGTAGTGAAAGCACTGACATAGTTAAAATGCTTGAGAGTAACACAGTGATTAGATCTTGGGAAAACCTCATTGAGGATATTAAAAAAAAAATAATTCTGTTTTATTCCGACTTATGTAGTTTGGAGATGATTCATAAGTTTGAGCTCTTCACTGATGGTCCCTGGACTTGGAAGCACATCACAGTAAAGATACTCTGGTGGTGTCTGACCAGCTTATCTGGTTTTTAAGGTGTTTAAAGTGTGGAGTTGAACTGGGGAATTAAACTGGCCAACAGCTACAAGTTAGAATCTATTGTCTCAGGCTGTTTATAATTTAGTCTCTGTCTTGCAAGTCACTTGAACAGGAAGTGGTTCCAAAGTGCACATTTGGCTTTCACTCGTGGGGTTTTCCTTTCTCTGTCTGCAGTAGCTTCTCCTATGGAAGAAGAACTAAAGGGTCTGCAAAAATTTGACCTCATTGGTGTTCGCAGATGCTACACTGAATATGGAATTATTCTAACTGCACTTCCTTGGGGGCTGCTAAAAGATTTCTGTAGGTTCAACCACTGTGATGTGATGTTCAGGATCACTCCTACTTTTATAACTGCATATTTAATTGTATATCTTAAAGAGTGGAGGGTGCTACTGTGGAAGAGCTTTTCCTTTCAAATGTATGTTACCTTGTTTTAGTTTTCTCTTTTATGGTTTTGTCATGCATACGTAATATCAGCTCTTCCAGAATAACTTTACCATATTTAAAGGATGAGCTGAGTTTGTAATTTGATGTAACCTACATTGAGGCCTCTCCTCTGTTTCTAGGTGCAGAGAAATCTTGTATCTTCTTAGGATGCATAGGTTATCTGGCACTATAAAATATCCATCACTCATTCCTATATCTAGTATGGCATTTTCAGAGACCAAAAAGTCTCAATCCCTAATTGCTGCAAATCGCCATTTGTAGCAAAGTGAGACAGATTTTTTTTAATGAAATCTGAGATGATCTGGTGATCTTTAGTGTCTGCAAGACAATTGTTCTTTGCTAGTAAGTAGCATATTATTTATTAACACTAAAAAAGTTCGATACTTTCTATCCTGTCCCATAAGACCCAGCTGCTGCTGAGGTGCAGGAGATACGGTTATGCTGCCCCTGGAAGAAGAATTCACTTGTTTCATTCTCTCTGATATTTCAGTTTCATGCCTCCATGATGGCTTTCTCTTGTCACTTCTCATTTTCATAAGGCATTGCTCCTGCTGTTGGTAGCAGTAGTAGCATCACGTGGTAGCAGAGGTTGGAAGGTCCCTCAGGAGATCTCCAGTCCAACCTCCTGCTCAGAGCTGGGTCAGCTGTGAAATCAGACCCTGTTTCTCAGTGTGTAATACAACTGTGTCTTAAAAACCTCCCCAGATGGAGGGAGACTGTGCAGTGTCTCTGTGCAGCCTGTTCCAATGCATGACTGTCCTCATGGGGAAAATATTTTTACTTCTTCTATTCAGTAGGATACTCTCCTTTTAAATTGAGTATGTTGCTTCTTGTCTTCCTGTCATGCCATGCAAGGGACCTGGTCTTGCTCAGCCTGGAGAGGAGAAGGCTTCAGAGGAACATCCAGGTTTTTATGGGAGGATATGGAGAAGACAGGGAGAAGATGTCAAATTGGTAGATATTCCCATAACAACTTATCAGTGAAGCTTGGTCTGGAGTTGTTCACACTTTGAGAAGTCTTTGAAAGAAGATGCTTTAGAGATCTCATTTCTGCCAGTTAGTAATATGTGTGAATTTAGGGAATGATTCTGTCCCTTCTTCTCATCTTTGACTCAGGGAATCCAATCTTCACTGCATGACATCTTGCCTGGATGGTGGCAGAATCTGCCTGCCCACAATCCACTGGCAGCCTGCTGATACATGCAGTGAGGCTTGTTCTGCTCCCAGTTTTCTAAACAGATAGAATGGGTTTTCCCCTGGATTGCTAACACTGTGTACACAAAAGCAGGAATGGTTGTCTCCATTTTTGCATATTTCTGAATTTTCTCTGCAAGAGCTGTCTCATTTTAACTTAGTGCCTGAAGTTATACAAATTACTGCTGCAAATGGTTAACACTTAAGGAGATGGGGAAATTGCTGTTCAGACAGTACCTATCAGTCTGAAGAGCAAGTACACAAAAACTTGTTTCATTGTGAGACAGAGTAGCACCCAAAGGCAAAGAACTGCATTGGTGTTCTTGAGCTATTTAATAACATGGGGTTTGCTTGTTGTTTGGTTTTTTGGTTTTTTGTTTGTTTTTAATCTGCCAATAAATACACATCTATTTGAGCTAATTTTTGGGGGAAAAAATCATGTGGGACTTTGCTGTTATTTCCTTCTTGTATATCACTAGGCTTTTGCATTTTTTTCATAATCTTAAAAGAGAAATGAAAGCAGATTACAAATCAGGGCTGACTCTAGTTTGCATTTCTAAATCTTACAAGACCCTATTCCCCCAGCATGGCAAATTCCTTAGGTACCAGCTTCAGACCTAAATTAAATAAACCTCTGCTGTATTTTGCTTCTGATCCGAATTAAAACTAGTGCTTGTGGATATTTAATGAAAAGAATATCCTTTCCACTCCTTTTAGAAGATGTGCTACATTTCTCATTTTTAGGTGTTTGTTTCTACTGCTAATGCCTCTTGTGCTTCATCCAAAGCACCCCTGCAGGTTTCACAAAAGCATGACAACCTCTTCACTAAAAACATTTGTCTTCTGAATCTGGAGGGTCATGAAAGTAAGGAGTAGGGAGTACAGCAAGAGGAGTATTTGAGATTTTATGTTCAATTATTTTCCAGGGGACAGACAGAGGGCTTCTCTTCCTGGAGCAATCCTTAGTAGCTAGACTAAGATGCATTTTAGCTTAAGATATGACTAAAAAAGAGGATTAAATCTTTTTTTAACAGCTCTTTAAATTACAGCAGAAGCTGTGTAAAAGCATGTGAACAGCTTTACAACACCAAGCTGAATGCTGACCTAGCCTAGTAGCCTGATTCCACAAAACCCAGGGAAAATGCATAAGTGAAAACAAACAAAATAATAGGGAGTGTTCAAAGATGTTATTTTCTTTTTTTCATGTAGCCTTCCCAGATGCTTTCAAACTGAAACACTGTGGCTTCCAAACCTGAAGTTGCCCCTACATGTTTGTTTTAAATAGATGTTGAATTTCTTTTCTGCTAGGGAATAATTTGGCGGGTCTTTTTAGGTCCTCATATACTGGGCTATTTTGAGAGAGAACTAGATATATTTTCATGATATCACTGTTTTTCTCCTACATTATCTTATCCTCCTGTACACTAATAGTGCTGAGTTATTAGCATCATCCCACACATTCTGTCTTGATGCCAGCAGGGTAAATAAGAAAAACATCTGCCTGGGAGGTAGAAACGTGTTTTTCTATATGAATGCATCAACATGAAAATTCTACACCTTCTGGTTTGAGCTCACACCAGAGAGCACAGGAGAGACCTGTGAATTTCTGCAGTTGGGAACTGGCCCTTGCGTGAATCCAGTGGGAGGAGGTTGGAAGGGATAAGATGTCTGTCCACATCCGTGTTAACGAAGGACAAAACTGGCAGAGCTGCTGCTTCCTCTGGGAATAAAGCTACGGATGTTGTGACACTGGGATGCACATGCTGTTATTTCCTCAGCATTCATGAACTGCTTTGTCATTCATTTAAGTCTGTGTTGTGTTGCTTGAACTTAAATGCAATGATGGGAATATTTAAGGTAATGTTGATCCTTCCCTTTTATTGGTTTGTTTTTTTTTTTTTTGCAATGGCCTTTTAAAAAAAATAAATATTTTTTGGAATATTGTAATTTTGTCCATTCAGGATGGATGGGGTCTGTTAAGAGTGGCAACTCCTGATGTGTGTGCAGCTCCATGGCATTGATGAGGAGATACAGTACAGGAGAAAAAAGACTATTTAAAAGGAGCAATTCTTGAGCATTTTGTATTCAGAGAAGTGCATCCACTTTAATTTCCTGGGACACATTGAGCTTTTACTAAATATCTTAATAGGCTCAGGGGTCACAGTGATCCTCCTGTTGATACTGTGGAGTTTTCTGGCAGCTGACACCTCCATGGAAAAACAGGAATGTCAGCAGAAGAAAGCAGCATTAACATCTTGACAGGTGCATGTTATAATGGCATCTTTAGACAGAGCTCAGGTGTTTCTCAAGGAAGTTATTTTTTGCCACAATAACTTGAGTTTGAAAAGTCTTGTACTGAAAGGTCCCTATGATAAAATCAGGTCTTCTAGAGTTGTCTGCAGAGCCTTTCAGGAAAAGCCCAGGCCTCTGTCACTCAGTTCTGCCCAAAGTTTGCATTATCAAGAGCAAGATGGAAACAGAATTCCCTCTCCTCTTTAATCCCCTCCCAATTATCTTTTTAGGCTATTAAAAACATTGCATTTTGTACCATAATGGAAAGTTAATCAGAAACCTGGCAGATAAGAAATCCTACAGCCAGTGGAGATGCTGTACAAACAGCAGAGCTGTGAGTATTTAGCAACATCACAGTAGCCTTGTTTCACATTTGCAATTAATACACGTCTGTGTTTGCATTTGTTATAGGACTCTTGACAGCACCAACATAACAAGAAAAACGAACAACCTGAGTAATAAATCTCTGGAGGCATTCAGCAAGTGCCATAGGGCTCATTAATCTTGATTATTCCCCATAATAGATAACTTCACAAATCATCTATTCTCCCCAATCATGCACATAAGGATAATGTATATGTAATAGCCTCCCATACTGTAAAACCCCAAATAGAATTTCATTTTTTAAATATAAGTCTTGACAAATGCAAGACAAATATTTATAGAAAAAGGATGGGTATGAATAACAATGAACTGGACTGAAACAAGTCAAGCAGTGACTGTTGTGAAAAGATGGGGTTGGGGTTTGTTGGTTTTGGTGAGGGGCTTTCACTTTACTTAATGATGTCTCTTTTTGAATCAAGAAATTAATTTATTTATTCTTTTATAGCCTGAAGTAGATGGGATTTCCTTCCTGAGAGTTTTGTGGGAGATAAAACAGTCTGCAGCTGCAACCTTCATGCATGCTCCTTAAGGAATGTAGACAGGAGAAAATAGGAGCAGCTAAGAAACACCCTGAATTCCAAACAATTTAATATTTATAATTTATACTACTGATTCCTTCTTTTTCATGTATCTTCCCAAAGCCTTCCTTTGAAACCAGAGTTATCAAAGGAAACCATAGTTCTGATTTGACATGGTCTTCACCTGTTTACCAACTTTTCTCAAATACAACTGAAATTTGCCAGCATAAGGGATCTGTGAAAAACATCTTATTTAGTTTCAGTGAGAATAGCAGAGGTGCTCTAATACCCAGAGTTGCAGGCTGCACTTCAGCTCACACATACCTTGATTACCTTAAAACTGATTGTTCAAACAACAGAAAATATAGGAGACATATTAAGTTTTGAAAAAAATATATAAAATATTATGGTTTAAATGCAGTCAGTTTTAAAGAATAAAATAAAGAATAAGCAAGTGAGGAGGAAAATAAAAGTTTTGTTTTGTTTTTTTTTTTCCCAGAAGTGGACCAGTACTTTTTATATCTTTGTAATTGTAGTGACCTTAACCTGATGCTTAAGAGTAGGTTCTGCTGATTGAAGTTTCAGAAGTGTAAAGCTCTATTCACAGCTGAGCCTTCCTCTTACACAGTATAAAGCATGAGATTTGATTGCCCTCATCTTTGCCCACATACCCATTTGGCCACCTTTCTTCTCTCTCCCTCCCTCCCTCCATGTGTCCAAATGCTCTCAAAACCCCAGGATTTTGTTCTGTGACCTGGAGCACCAAAATAGCAGTTTTGTGTGAGTGGAAAGGATTTTAGAGTAACAACTGAACAGCTTCAGGGTGTGTTTCTTCTTCTTGTTCACTGTCCCTCCTCCACCCTTTGTATCAAGTACTCAGGATTCATTTCCTTAAAATTTATTAGAAAAGAACATATGCATCATCTTTCAGAGCTGAAAAAAGAACAACCTGAAATTTGAATCTGTTTCTTTTTTCTGCTGTGCACATTGTTTGAGCAGTTCCATTTCTGTAATTGTTTTGCATGTGAATGCATAATACCCATCTATAAAGTGTCACAGTCTTTTAATAGCCTACACTGCATGTTGTGTCTCTGTTCCTAAATACATACATGTTAATCATATCCACAGGCAAAATAACTTCTGGAGAAGAGCTGAAAAATGGGCTTTGCCTTCAAGAAGTTTTAAAAAGTGGAGGAAAAAACATTCACAATCATCTAAGTTTAAGTGGACAAAGGAGCCTGTATATTTGACTTTTGTGTTTAGACCTTTCTTTCTTTAGACTTGTGCAAAGAACTTTCTACGACAATGTCAAAGAGAAGTGCATGTTGGCTTGAATTTTTCCTTTTATATCAGCACAATCTTGTTACTTGAAATCAGGATAAATAGGTTGTATTCTTAACTGTCTGGGAAAAATTCAAATAACTCCCTTAATCTCTCTTGGCCTCAGTTTCTCCCTGTATAAAACTGTACTTATAATGCTCCACCATCTTTGTAAAATGTTCCACAGTCTTCTGATGAAAGGAATTATTTTAAATTCAAAGTGTTGCTCTTGGTGAAAGCATGATCTTGTTTATTCTTGTTTATACTTTATATAAACATCAAAGAGTTGTTTGTACCAAGTGTTTAATCTGCCATAAGGTGCTCCTGTGTCTCAATTAGCAATATTTTCTCACTCATTTCTCCAGGAAAAGGAATGTGTTTGGTGATGTGGATGCCATGTGATACAATTCCATCAATGTCAATATGTGCAGCCCACTAAATGCAGTGTTTGACATTGGCCGTAATTTCCTATTCTGTACACAAATTAGCATAGCAATGGATGCAAAGTGATATGGAGTCACTTATAATCATTCTCCTTCCACTGCCCTGCCTGGCTGATTTCCCCAAAGAGCCAGGAGTCAGTGCTGGAGGGCAGCTGGAGTTTTGCAGTTCAGGTTGTGCCACTTGCAATCACCTCCAAAAGTGAGAGTGTCTTTGTCTTTTGTTGAGGGAGATCACCAGAGTATAGGGGTTGTTTCTTTAGAAGTTGATGCAGAAGGCCACTTTATCAGGTGAGATTTGACACTTGCTCACCACTTGCTTCTTCTGGAAGTATGGAACAGAACACCAACATGCAAGAAGGCCAACACAGTAGAATAGAAGGTGTAGTTGATGTAACTTGCCCCACTCCTGGGTTGAAAAGGAATGAGCACCACAAATAACCAGTAACCATGGATAACATAATTCCTGAAGGACAACGTTTGTGTTGTTTTAACAATCTTAGTCTGATACTATTGTCTTTTTTTCAATCTTGGAAAAGCATTAGAAAGCCTTTTTTTTCTTTCTTTGTTATGCAGATATAGTGGTACCAAAGGGGATACTGACTCTTCTGGTTTAAACTAGGATTACTGGGCTTAAACTGGAAAAGAATAGAGTTAAGCAAGGCCAGAATATGAATATTGGGATATCTTGGTATCTCTTTAACTGATGATGGAGAGGACAGTACTGTATTAAGGCATTTTGGGTTCAAGTACCCAAAGGGTTACAAGGAGAAACTGGTCCCCCTCCAGACCTTGCTAAAATGAGGTTATAAATACAACTAAGTGGTAAAGGTTGCTTCTGGAGGGATCATTTCCATCTTTCAAGATAACATCTACTACTGTAGGGAGGCAGCACTTAACAGTCCTTCTAGTGGTATATCTCCTTTTACCAGAAAAATCATCTCCATAAGCACTTAGTCAGTGTTCCCGTGCTTTCTTCATGGGATTAAGTGACCAAACCCCTGTTCCCTATGTAAACTGAAAAATACATTAGCTGGTTATTTTTAAGTTGTTTGGAAACTTGACAAGTGAAAGCAGCTCTAAATACATCCAGATTCAAAACACGTTACCCTGAGTATCTGAAATAGAAGTTGTAGTTGTGACAGGTTCCCAGTGCTCACATCTCAGGAGCTTAGAAGATGAGAAACACATGTTTAAACTCAGATGCCCAATTTAGAAATAAATGTATACAGGCTCTCAGTCTCTAGACTAGGACCTGTGTTATGGAAAAAAAGTTTATGTAATGCTGTTTCCATTATAAATGGAGGCTAATTTTCTCAAAAAGACTCCTAATACTGAACAAACAAGTAAGTTTAGTACTAAAAATATTCTCAGTGCTTCATTGCCTTGGGTTTACAATATCATTTGCACGTCAAATTATATTTCATCTTATGATTTAGTAATGCCAGAAGAATAGATCTAATTCTAGTCTCATGATACCCTTAAAGATGGAAGATTGCTTTCCATGGAGTGTAAAACTCAATTTGTAGTCATGTGTATAAAACATGACTTTATGGCAGATTAGCTTGCTGTAGATTCAGTTCTCTCTGACAGTGAACTGAAAAAATATTAGCATTTCACCAAACACAATATTAATGGCAAGAAGAGAGTATTATTGTAATGTAAAAAGTAGAATGGGATTTTTGAAAGCAGAGCAGAGGAAAATTTATTTAGAGATTTGCAAGGAGTTTAGGTAGAGTTGGTTTAACTTTTTTCTCTTCCTCAACCCTCCCCCCGTCTCTCTGTGAGTCATTTTAAAAAACAAAAGTATATTTTCAGTTATCAGATTGAACTCTCAATGATTTTAAATAAAACAGCAATTATGGTACTAGAAGATGCCTTTGGATCATAGGTATTTCAAGTGACTGCAGTAAAATTGAATTTTTAGACATTTTTAAATGCTGGGTTTGGTTTGTAACTGTCTTGCTTAGCAGTCAGATGTGATGTTTGCTTTCTCCAGTGGAAAGGGAGAGTGTAAGCAGAAGATTAGAGTGATCATTTCTGTGCAGTTCATTATTTATAGTGCTGTGAAGGTGGTGTGATGCTGTGGTGATGGTGTCAGTTTGTTGAAGCAGGTGAAAATCAACTCCTGGGCATGACAAGCCTGTCCCTTGCAGTGCTGAGTGCATAGAAACAGGTCCCAGCCAAGTGATGTGCCACTGAAACCATCACAGCCATGTGTTGCACTGAGGGTTTTAGTAGAAGAGGTGGAAGAAGGAAAGAATTTGAGAAGGAAACCAAGTAGACACTATAATTAAATGGTGATCGAGAGGGGAATGTTTTATGGAGAGTGCTCTGTGCTGTTCTATACCCTGCTCTTGAATTTTTTCAGCCTATCTTAGATGTATCTGCCAGAGTAATCCAGCATGTTTATACAGAGCCTGCTTTTATAAAGTGACTGATAATAATGAAATTCTTTATGCCCAACTCCAAGCTAATATATTCAAGATACAAATGATATAGGAGGGTGGAAAAAGCTCTGCAACAATTTAGCTGCAGTTGTAGAAAGGTTCTCCATGCTTCTGTTTTAACTGAATACTTTGTATTTATTAATTGTGTTCATTTTAATTCCACAGTAAGTCAAATAACGATGTGTGAAAACAGCATAATTAAGCTTTGATATTTCTGCAAAAGTAATAACTGAATTCAATCTGCTTTTAATCTTTCAGGCTATTCATTGTATCTATCCCTTATTCCTACAGTTATCTCTCTTCTCATTTAGTTCTCTTTGATTAACAGGCAGTGGAGGTCTACCTACTGGCTTGGGTCAGAAACAAGCTCTGCTGTCTTTTAAAATACCTTTCAGTGTGATTACAGGTCCTTTGTTTCTACTGAAGAAAGCATTTAAAATTGCAAATGATGTGCTGAATTGTCCCATTCTTTACAGAATATTTTCTACATGTTCCAAGGGTTGAAAATTAAGAGTATGGGGTTTTTTTTTTGAATTATGCACACTTATATAAATTCATATTTTTCACTAAATTTCTTTCCTTTTTAGCTACAGCCTGTGCTGTGTAAGACTGAGTCCTACAAATAGGCGTGTGATTAATTTTCTCACCAGAATTGTTCTTGTTGCCGTTGCTTTTTGCCATCTGCAGAGGACCTGCTTTGCAGCATGTACAACATGCAGCAGGGTGCACTTGTGGGACAACATGTGGTGTGCAGCCAGAACAGGGTGTTAGGGATGGCAGGAGAAACCAGTCACAGCCCCCTGATGTTGACTGGTTTGTAACTGGTTTGGACTGGTTGAGTTCCCCCACAGAAAACAGCTGTAGTGGTGGGGCCTCAGGTGAACAAAGTGGGTTGCACTAAGTTCGGAGGGGAAGCAAGAAGGGGGACACAACTCTTGTTTCCACAGCTGTCCTGCTGTTATGCTTATTTTATGAGTTATCACAAAAGATATTTCTAATCTACAGGAGATGGACAATGATGTTGTTTAATCTCATGGTGGTCATGTTTTCTTTGGTGGTAGGGCTGGAGGACAAGTGGCTTTTCTGTCAGATTTACAGTCTATTTCCACTGAGAACTTGGTCCTAAAATTTTGTATTTAAAACAGCCTCTTCTTTGCCAAACAATGACAGGTTTTGTTTACCATTGCAAGGGGGCAGAAGGTAGAGAGGACAGAGGGACCTGTCTATAGTGGCTTTCTTCCCTCTGTGTATGTCAGAGGTCAGGGCTGCACAGAGTTTTTCCTCCACAAAACCTAAAAAATAGAAGAAATTTGTTGTGCAGTCTGGTATTTGACTTGTGCTGGGTTGAGCACTTGCCCCACACAACCATCACACAGGTTTGCAATGCTCATATGTGCATCAGGGCCTGTGGCCATTGTCTGGCTCCACGACCCAAAGGCATCATCCCAGCCTTCAAAACCAGCCTGCTTGACACCATCTGGCCTGGATTGGGTTTGTCATCTCCTTCCTCATGCCCAGTGCAGTTTCTCCCTTTGCGGCACTGTCTGTTGTCACAATGGTAGAAATGCATTTAGGAAAAAAAAAATAAATAAAATAATTTAAAAAAAAAAAAAAAAAACAGGGTCAAAAAGATACATTTGCTATAAAAAATCCCAAGGATGCCTTAGCCTCGAGGGGACCATAGTGATGCTGGTTGTTAACCCTCTCAAGAAAAGCATTTACTGAAATGTCAACATTTATTTTAAGCTGAACAGGCCAGGACAAGTACTGAGGGTTTCCTGTGGTTCAGCTGGCTTACTGACAAGTGCTCAAAATGTAACAGCCAAGCCCACACGAGGGCTGTAAATAGGCAGGTAGTCTTCAGAAAAAAACATCTTACTCCATTGCAGTGGCAGTATCTGTATGTCTCAGCTTTCAGAGAATCCTCTGTCACCAAAAAAGCTGCGCCAAGTTTCACAGCTTACACAAAGATCAGAAAAGGTGCCTTCACCTTATGGGCTGTGCTCTGTGGTGCAGGAAAAGAATAATCAGAGATGGTTTGTCTGCCCACCCAGAGCAAGGAAACCACCCTTACCCACACACTCCTATTAATAACAGCTTAGATGTTACTTTGTGGTCACTCTTAGACATTGTCACAGAAGTTTTTATTTTGCACACAAGGTTCAAATTTTTCCCATGGAAGTGTTTAGAAATGAATGCATGTGTGCATTTCAACATGCCTGACAGAAGCACCTTTTGTCTGAACAATTAATGAAAATTTGGCATTTATTTAAAGCCCCTGCAGATCCCTTGAGGCTTTAAAGGTTATTTGTAGAAATTTCAAGAGGCATTCCAAATACTTTAAAAAAAAACAGACACAGGCTTTAAATAGTTAATGAATGCACATCATTTACCTAAACAGTGTTTTTATAGATCTTTGCAAATATGACATTAATTAGGGAAAGTAACTAAAGCTGAAGTGCCACAGAATGTTAATCCTCAGCATCAGTAATTAGCTGTGGAGGAGAATTTTTAAAAATGTTTCCAGTTTATATCATTTTGTTTTGGAAGAAACACAAATATGTGGGTTGAATTATTAAGAAAACAAATGAGCCTGAGAAAAACAACAAAAAAACCCCAAACCTCTTAAGGAGTGGATGGGTGTATCAGTGCTGTTGTAATGAACCTTTGCAGGTCCATGGCTTTATTAGTTCTGGGATGGAAAAAAATCTCAGAGATGAACCTGAGTTATCCCCTTCCTGCTCCCTCTCCTCCCATGCCCATACAGGTGTGTGTGTGTGTCTCGTGTGCACCAGGTATCCTTTTATTTCCAAATTGCCCTGAGAGCAGACAGCGCAGACAACTGTTTGGCAATTAATTTGATTGTGTTTTTAACCAACCAGTAAAGGCAGCTCTTTGACTCTGTCCCTCCTGCATGCCCTGGTAATCATTTTGTTTATCTGCACAATTTGACTCGCCGCAGCGGGCAGTGGAAGGGCCGCCTGCTTTGTTTGTCTTCTTAAATTGTTAAATGAAATGACTCAGAAGATTCGGGAAATTAATTTTTGCAGTCTAGATATATGGTGAAAAGAGAAAGCTTTGAAGTGGAGATGTCAGTGTAGCCACTCTGAAATTCATGAATCAAATGTCACAAGATTTTTTCAGAGGCTTAAAAACTGAGAAATTTTTTAAATAGTTGCATCCTTTTTAGTTGCCTATTGATATCTGAACCTTAACAATTCATGTCACTCTGGGCTTTATTCAACGGCTGTTTTATATGAAAATGAAAGGCAAGATACCCATATAAATAAGACTCCAAGAATCAGGGCTTTTAAAATAAAGTGTAGCATTGTTATTAGACTCATATAAAAAAATGTGATAATAGCCAGTTGTTACCTATTCTTTTCTTTCTCCTTTTAATTTTTTTAGGATGATAAATTTAACGGCTGCTACCAAAATAGCCATAAACAATTTAATAAACCTAGTAAAATTTCAGATGCTTCTTTATTATGCATTCAAATAGGATTCTCAGCCTCTTGAGTCCTACTCTATACCCTTGAATGCTGCTAAGTAGTGCCATTAAAATAGCAATACTAGGAGACCATTCTCATTTATGGTGATTGTAAAATAGGGGCAAGACACTGGTTTGGATTCAGTTTGAGAGGTATGTTTCCACAACAAATGCTAAAGAAAATGCAGATTTTAACTATACTCTCTGTGGATATCAAATGGTTCACTTTGACTTGTTGATGTGTTAATACCCTCTGTGGCTTTCTTATGTTTATCTTGAATGTGTGTTAGCAAATAGTAAAAAATTGATCTTTCCTAGAAAACAGTCAGAACGGTGGCAGAAGAATAGTTGTGTCTTACTGAAATACCATTAATTTTCTGTAGGTTGATTTCTTTTAAGATTTAGTGTGTTTCAACAGTTGAGGATGTTCAAGAGAAAAAAGTTAATATAATATTTTTGTTGCATGCTTATTAAGAAAGGCTTTGAAATTATTTGAAAATAGTTTTCTCAATGCATTTGATAAAAAAATTATACTTTGTCTAGATTTTGGAAATTCAGGCCTTAAGGCCATTCCATTAATTGAAATATGGTATGCAGGTTCTTACTTATTTTCCCCTCATTTTTGTGGTACATATTTGCTAGTAATAACTCAAGCTAGATGACAGCCTGGTGAAATGTGAACCTGTGGTTTCCTCCATAGGTGAAAAAAAAAGGTGGTGAAGCTGTGAACTGTGGTTTCTTGACTGTTTGAATATACAGATGCAGGTGTGTCATTCAGAGCTATATCTTTGTGACTGTAGATATATGTGAGATTTGCACAGTGTCCTCTGAGCAAAATTTGTAAGGAGTGTTTTTGGGGGGGACAGTGGGCAGAGATTACTGGTGAAGGCAAGTGCACTGCTGTTGCCTCCAAGAAGTCAGCTCTGATTCCTTTCTGTCACCTGTATTGTTGCCCTTGCATTTTTCAGGGGAGTTCTGCTTCAGCAATGCAGCTGGAAAGCAGAGTTTGTGATCAGAGAGTACAGCAGAGCCATTGACTTTGTGTTTCTGAATAAAAAGTCAGGAGTTGCTGAGTTCTTCATCCATTTGGTTGAGAAAGCAGATTTTCAGAGACGGCTGCAGAACAGCGTTTGTGCCTCTGATAGACCCCTCCTTCTCATAGGAAATGTGCTGTTCTGCACAGTGACAAGCTGATTAGGAGCAAATTTTTAGAGAGAAGATAGACCTATATTAGATGGAGAAGAGAAAAATATTAGGCTCTTGCATGAACGTCCTTATACCAGTGGTTGTGCTCCAGTAATTAAATTCTGACAAACAGATGAACAATCTCCACGGGTAATGAGGCTCAGTCAATGAACCACAAGTGTTCACAAGTACTAACAATAAGAGAAAATACAATTGAAACCCCCGCATATGTGTTACTCAAAAAGCAAGTTAAGAACTAATTAAAAGGATTTCTGTTTCCCTCTCCATGCTTTGCATTTAGAAATAGATTTATAGAGTATATTCTCCACATCCCAACATTCCAGTATTCTTAGATATAAGCATGAGAGTAGGTTTTGAACTAATTTATTTTAAAAAAAGAAAATTTAATAAATTTAGTGCCCCACTTGACCAAAATTTATCACCAGCATTATGCGCTTCTTTAAAACAGATTTGAAATCGTGTAACTAGAGAAGTGAAATCCTTCAAATTCACTGTGCTCACCCTTTGCTTAGGGTGCATGAAATGCCAGCTCACGAAAATGTGGTTGTAGAAATTGAATACAGTTCCTTCCAACCTGCCTGGTGATAGCACATTTCACATGCTGAAATGTAAGTATCTCTTTCTGCTCTTGGGGAAAAATGATAACATATGCCATCACCTTAACTGTGCAATAAAGTAACTCAAATTGGACATGTCTGTAGAAAAGTGCTTTGTGTCATGTGATATAAATATCTACATTTTTTTAATGTCCTTTTTCTTATCACCCGTGACAGAGGCCTGTCTCACCACTGTCAGAATTGATTTTTGCCCTTTGAAGTATTGTTTCTTAGTTCTTCAAAATATTTTTCCCAGCAAAAAAAGATTGGCAAAACGACCATTTTATGTGACAAGTACAGATGGGGAATTGACAATAAATACAATATCAACTTTTGCCTTTTGCTGCAGCTTCTGGTCTGAGTTAATCCCATCAATGACAGTCACATTAATTTTATTGATATTTTGTAATCTGTCTCTCCTTTCCCCCCCTGTGGTTTACTGCAATCTGCTCTTGGTTAGCGACCTGTCACACCTTACTGGTATCTATTTGCTGCATGTATTACTTTTTTCATTTAAAATTGTGCATTTAAGGATCGCATGAAGCATCTTGATGAACACTGCCAACTGGTTTCATATAAATTATTTTCTTCTCTCTCTCCCTCAGTAGATCCCATGTTTAAACTGCACACATCAGAGTGCTCTTTGTCTACTGTAAATGGTGAAAAATCACCAATAGGTTGATGCTCTCAGCTGCTCCAGAGCAGTGGACATTTTGGAAAAATTTGGAAATGCATCCATAGATAGATAGAAGTCATGGTGGTTTGGGATGCCCAAATGAGAGTGTGGTACCAGGTCCATGATGAGCCCTTATCACCAACAAGGAATCTGCTCCTTGATTATGAGACCCATAGCTATAATCTGTGTGTGTATATATATATATATATTAATATATA
>VWZU01008059.1:577242-588693 GCA_013397095.1 Sterrhoptilus dennistouni | reverse complement strand
TTTCTTTATGGCAGTCATTGATAACAAACTCCAAGGTCTTGAGCACAGTAAGGGAAAACCTTAACGACTCAAAAAAACAAGAGCTGACCTGGAGCTGGTTTGCAAAATGTGGTTTTAACATCCTACTCTGGGGTTTGGTTTCATACTTATTCTCTCTCTGTAAACAGGAAGAGTAGCTTGAATGCAAAGGGAGGTTGGTCTTGTGTGCACAGTGGCACGTAGGACTTGCACTTAATTGGGACAAAAAAGGTTTGGTCTTATTGTTTTTTTGTTTTGTTTTTTTTTTTTTTTAATCTGTATCTCTGTGCCAAAATTAAATGTCTATATTGTAAGGTGGAAGGCAGAAAACTTTCTGTCAGTCCTCTTGAACTGTCCTTAACAGCACCAGGAGCTTTTGTGTAATTCTCATGGTTGGGGTGGCTCTGCCTTTGGCAGAGACAACAGGCTCAGGGACAGTATGACCAAGACACTGTTTCCTCTACTGGTATCCAAAGATGGACAGCAGGATAGAAAAGCAAATGTAAGAGTTTTCTTCTCAGATATGGCATTTTTTTCTTTTTCTCCATATTAGGTAATTTTTATCTAGAAAAGGAAGGAAGGCAAGCAGACTAATTTTTGTCACTTTTCCATTTACATATTTAATTTTTACTATTTTTTTAGTATTTGCTGATGAGATGGCCTGATATACTGATGTGGCCACTGATGATATATTTTATATCCAGAATACAGTGCTATCTCTCTCTAATATGATGTTTAAATCTTGTGTCTCTTGTTTTTAAATCCTGTGACTCCATCGTGGGATACGAGTACAGCTAAACGACAGAGAGACTGAATCAGTAAGGCACAGAAATTTCAGAATTGCAGAAAGCATTAAAGAATCTAGTGTTCATTGATCCAGTCACTTAAAATTTCATTTTACCCTGAGGCTTTCTGCAGCTTGGAATCTTGAAATAAAATGAATTTTTGTTTATAACTAGTAATAAAGGCATAAAAATCTGGCAAGTTTAATTGTGCATTTTAGTAAAAATATATTTTAAAGGCGTGAACTACTTGAGTGACTTGTAAACTTGGCAGTAGATATCTTTGGAACAAACTATAGTAAGTATATTTGGATGAAGGTTTTATTTCAGCCACATAAAAATTGGTCTTTAATTAATATTAGTTGCTGTTGTGGTGGTGTTCACACAAGAACCTCAAACCTTTCATTAAATGTTAAGTAAGCCCCAAAAATTCCCTTTTGAAATTCTGTAGTCATTTTTCATATTCTTCTGTTGTGGCACAGAGAAGCGAAGTAATTTTCCTTCTATAAGAGCCAGAAATAGAACGAAAATTCCCCCAACCAGCAACCACTTTATTGCCTCTCTTTGTGTTCATCGGTTAAAACAGAATTGCTTTCTTTGTATATTCATGTTTTAAGTTTCTTCTGAACTGTTTGCAGTTTAGGGATGGGTTATTTTATCTGGTGCGTGAGTGGGTATTTCATGGTCTGTAGAGTTCTCCTTATCTTTTTATTTATTTATATTTCCTTTTGACTTTGCACCTTTTCTGCCACTCCTTCACCCAAAAGACGTTTATAACCATAAAAAAGTGGTTTTTTGTTCTCACGATCTATGTACAAAGATGCCGTGCAATTAATATTTTAACTTTGTAGTGCTAATTTTAAAAAATAAGTATTTTTCATGACTTCTCCCTGCCCTGAAGGAAATCCTCACCTTATACCTTTTTATCTACCATTAGCAAAAGCAGCCCAGACATCTTACTTTCTGAAGTCTGTATGCTAATGCTAAATACACAGCTTTGGACAGATAATGGAAAAATCTGACTGTAGCTGAGAGGTTGTTTATGTACAAACAGCCATCTCCATCCTACCCGTCTGTGCACGCTGGCCGTGGGCACACGCTCTTTTCCCTCCCATCCTCCCACCACATTCTTTCCCTGAAGAGCTCCCTGCAGCTGAGAAATTAAGCCTCTTTACATATCCAGCTCCAGTCGGTCCCGTTATCATTAAACCTTTGCTGTGGGATCTCTAAATGAAGCAGCTTGTGTATACTGTGCAGTTTTTTTCCTGCTTTTTGCTGAAGCGGTCCCCGTTTGTGAGGATTTTTGTGTCGTGCGGGTGTAGCCAAGGAAGAAAAACTTCCCTCCCACGGCACAAGAACAAAGCCCTGTTTCCTCTTCTGCCTGAAATTATTTTTCTTGAGATGGTCCTACAGGGACCAAAGGCGTTTTGCCATTACCCCTTAGTGCTACTTTATGTGGGATTTATAATGAAATTGCTTTGACAATTTGGATAATGATGGAACAACGCAATAATTGATGAAACATTTTGGGGTGGAATGATTTCCTTTGGGAGACATCAACTTCTGCATTAAAACTGTAGTCCTAACATAATACACTGAAACTTTAAATAATAATAATTAAAAAACCTAAAATACTCTTTGCATTTCTTGGTGTGTCGCACTAATTTTAGTTGCTGGTAGTTCTTAAAGTAAGATTAAAAAGGTTTCTGGAGCAGTAAAACCCACATAGCTCAAGGATTCTATCTCTCATTATCAAATAATAAAGGAATTACCCTGTTTGTATTAGTTCCAAGACAGACAGGAGTAATAGCTGGCTGTAATTTTCACTCAGTTGAGCGAATGAGCTAGTGACAAGTGTTAAGTTCCAGTAAAACAGAAGGAGAGAGTTTTATTGCGGTTTTTAATAATTTCCCTCAAATTTTTAGTTTAAAACTTACTCCCTAAGACAGTAATGTATTTTACAATGTCTGTATATTTTTTATCATCCATCTAATGCTTTTTTATTTAAAGATCTCGGAGCATTTAACTTCAATTACTTTATTAATGAGTAATCTCACAGAGCATTTAATGTAGATCAGACAATTACATTTAGTACTCCTGGAATATGGTTTCATTGATTTTCAAATCCAAAGCAATTAACCAAAGGAGGCTGTACTTCATATTTGCAAACAGGAAAAGTGAAATTCAGAGACCATGAAGCAAGCCCTGACCTGATCCATATACACCACATACATTAAATTCTCTCCCAGTACTGGGGATTGTTTAGCAGAACAGTCGATCTCCTTCAGACCTAGGACTGTTTGCATGGCTGGATTTTTGTCATGCTAATTTCCAACACTTAAGTGCTCTAAGGTAAAGTAGTCAGATCAATCGCTAAGAAAAACTCTTCGGAGAAAAATTCTTCCAGCTGAGCTGTGAATTCCTGGAAAGGGAAGCTGAATCCTTGAAAGCACACCTGCACAACCACAGAGAGCTGCACAGGGTGGATTTGTCTATCAAATCAGAGTAATTTTGCCACAAACACTTAAAGAAAACTGAACTTCATCTGTGTCTCTGGCAATTGTAAAAGAGATGTTGAGTTAAAATGTGTGACATTACACCAAACAGATATGTTAAAAATTGTACTTAAAGGTTAATATAATAAAAGTGTAGTTCATGTGAGAGTGATAGAAATATTGATCATAAAAATAAATAGTGGCCCAGAAATTCAGCTGAGAAGGGGAGTTGGGGGGGAAACTAGTTGATGTATGAAGAATTTGAGTTGTGACACTAAGATCAATGGCTGTATTTTCACCCAGTGAAGCATGAGAGCTTCAGATAAGGGCAGTTAGTCAGTGAAATACTGACTGACATACCCTTTTACTGTTGGCATTTGGTCTCCAATATTGATCTCGGCTGTCACTGCCAACAAAGTATACTGAGGCTGTATTTATGTGCAGATAATGTTGTGCTCAGTGTTTTATGAATGATTTCTAAAATCAAGGTGTGTAAGGAGTTAATTCGAGCACCTGCCCTCTGTTATTTGATTTGGTTTTTCACAATTCTACAAGCCATTGTAAACTTTTGCCTATCAGTCAAAAGACAGATAAAATGCTGTAATCCACACAAATTCTATAAATTCAGAGATTTCCCGTTTCTCTGCTGAGAAACAGTATTGTGTATGCAACAATTACATTGTTCTTTGACTATCACTGCTGGGAACACCGTTCCTGAGTGTGCAGAAAATAGCAACTAAAGTGATTAAAGAACAAATTTTTAGGAGAAAAACCATTATTTCTTCTGTCAGTTTGGCGGAGCTGGAAGAGTTAAATTCAGGACTTTTGAAAATAATAGTGATATTACAGCAAAACGTGTTTACTGAGAGGCATGAATCAAAAGTTTTGACATTTTATTTTCCTTTACCTTTTTCTGCTGGCTCCAGCTGAAAATCATCTGTGAACAAGTTCTTTGCTTCTGCTCTTTTAAAATTAACAGTTTGAGCTTGAGTCAGAAAGGCTGAGAGAATTCTGTGCTTGCTTCCAAGGTGGCTCAAGCAAAGCTGAGGGTTGAGCTCTTCCTCCACTGCAGTCAGAAGCTTTTGCATGTCATGAGTTATTTGCTGGCTGCTTCAAAGAGAAACAAGGGTTCATTTGGCAAAGAGAAGCACAATCCAAACCAAACTATTTTACTGCCTTTCTCAGAGTATCATCCACAGATTTGTAGATTCTGGTTCATTTTCCTTATGTTTGGTCATACCTGCTGGGTTCTCTATGGTTATCATAGAGAGCAGACCCAGGAGAATTTTGATTGTAGCCTGACAAATCTTGAACTTAAAGAGAAGGAAAATTAAGGAGAGGAGGCACAGCCCAAGCAATGGATTCCCTGACTGCTGAGAGAGAGTCTGTGTGCCTGTTCTAAGCTAGACTGGAGGGCAGGAGGTGGCTCTGTCTATGCTGTGACTGCGTTTTTGTGGATAAACAGTTGGTTAGGTAAAGTTATGTCATTTACCCAAGACAGCTTATGCCAGTCTTAGCCTTTGACCTCTTATTCAAGTTCATTTGCTTTCTTATACCCAAATAACTCTCTGGGATAATCCTAGCCAGCAGAAGAAACATCACAAGAATGAGTAATGAACTGGAGACATGGGAGCAGTGTCAGGAGCAAACTGGGAAATTGCATGAAGTTTTAAGAAAGAGAGTTTATCACAAAAGTAGTTTAAGAACATAACAGTTAAGACAGTGTATTTGAATGCAAAGTTCTGTAGCAGAACTAAATAACACTGAAAATAGTTCAATCCAACCAAGCTGCATTCTGTTTGTAGTAATGAAGCTGTGGTTAAACCACTGGGAACTGCCAGTCAGCCAATGTCACTTGTTTCTATGTATCAAATTAGAAAAAACATTTAATTTGAAAATACAAATTCAATATTGGTTTTACCTGGTTTTTCTCCAGACTTTGTTTTATATACCCTGTGAAATTGTGTGCTGAATACCACATAGTGCCATCACTGGTGGAGCATTTTATGCTGAAGTTATCTCTCCACTGCACTGGGTGCAAAGGCTACTTGTGCCTTGGGTTATGACTGGAGGTTTCTCTGATGGGATATTTGAAGTTATGACAGTCCTTCATCTTCTTTAAAACACAAGGTTATACTGTACAGAGCAATTCTAGAGATGCTGAAAGTTCTAAAAGCATAGGTAATGAGCATTTTAATTAAGCAGAGTGAGGAACCACTGAGATGTATGATATTACTGGACAGATCCTTCTCAGATTGGATTGTAGTGGTGCTTTATCTTGCTGTGGATTTTCCTAGGGTTCCTGAGGGTGCTGTGATCACCTTTTAGCTCAAATACAGTGAATTATTATTGTCATGAATGCAATACAGCATTATGTAGAGAGGCAGCAATTCTAGACATTGGGTGAAGCCAGCTGATGTTTTTGCATTCTTACCTCAGGGAAGAGAATAAGGTTAAAATTGGAAATTATGATGCTTTACTCATTAAGGCTCTTACAGTTACAAATGAATATGGGGTGAGAAGGGATGCCTTCTGGACCATCAGAAGCAATTCTTAGCACTTTGAGATTTCACGTTTTTCCTGAAATGGGAAAATCATTTATGCAAACCATTAGTCGCTTCCTAGAAGACAAGGTATTTTTCTGCAATAAGCTTGAAATATGGGACTTCTACAAACTTTTTGTTTCAGTCAATCAGCTTTGATTTTTAAATCATGAAATTGCTTAGATGTGAGTGAGCAAAACTAAACACGTGTAAAATACATCTGCTGATGGCAGCCAGCAACACATAGTGAGTTCAGTACTGAGCTAATGCTGCTCTGTTGTGAGCCCAAGTCAATCAGGATCAGATGGTTGTCTGTTTAAAGCAAGCTTTCCCAAAAATTTGAACTTTATGTTTGAAAAACCTCTTTTCCATTTCTCACAATGAGTTTTAAGGGCTGAGTCCTTTCAGGCACCACCTTTCTGGGTTCCTGGAAAATTGACAGGAAACCTTTTGGGTTCTCGAGAGTGTCTTTCCATTGTGTCTGCAGCCTGCTCTTACCAGTGGTCCCCTGCTGTCCCTCTGGTCCCTTGCTGTGACTGTCATGCTCTTGCCACCAAGGCTAGAGGCATTTCCTGAGCCCTTCCACCCAGGGCATGTCTCCCTGTTTACAGGAGCACAGGAGCAGCCTCAGGGTACACATGTAGCCTGTTTTAGACATTGCCCCTCTCATGTGCTGGGAAATTGCCCTCCTTGGTTCCCTGAACTTGTCAGGGGCTTCTGTTCCAGCCCCAGTGAGACCCCCAGGTTCTCTGTGATCACCTTTGGACTTGACTCCTTTCTCTTTCTTCTTGAGATTTGGGGGGTTCAGAGTCTGCAAAGCCCATGAATTTTTGGAAACCCATTACCACAGATTAAAAAGGTTTATTCAGGAAGCAGTTTCTCTTTTTCAGAGAGGAGCAAGGTGGAATATATTGGGCTTTGGTGTATTTGTTGATTTTTGCAGTTAAGGGCCCTCTGCAAACATTCTCTTCAATACTTTTCAAGGATCTGATGCAGCAGGTGTGTCTTGGACTTTGTTTCATTTTCCCTCAATCCATCTCTGTAATGATTTAGAATAGAACAAAGGTGGTCAAGGGTGAATGAAACCAGACATTAAAAAAGAAAAAAGGTACAGCACACTTCAGGAGCATTTTACGATGATATGATCAAACAACCTCATACACTATTACTGACTACAATTTAAGAGCATTAATGATCTGTATCAGCATCTTCATCTGCCTACAGAAAAAAAGCAGAAGCAAATATTAACATAGTTTGCTACAGGCTGACTTCCTTTCTGATTTCACTTTATTTTGATATTCTTTATATCCTGTCCACTATTACTGTTTACTGTAACACTATTATCTTACCAGCTCCACTTAACACTGCACTAAATATTGCACTAAAAAGAGCAATGCTATTCAGGGTTGGGAGTGATTTGTGGGTCATTTGCAGTACCTTAGTTAGATCAATCTTGTACTGTAGCCATGTCTAATGACCTTTTATTTCATAATTTAGAACCTGGTTTCTTATGTAAATATATATGGACATACATACGTATGTAACATATATGTGCTTGTATATAATATATATATATATGTATTTATGCATGTCCATAAACATAGAAAAGCACAGAGTGCTCCCTGTCTGCCTTTCTAAGTGGCATCTGAGGATATCTCGTTGAATTCATAACCCATCATTTCTATTCTCCTAGGCACTGTAAAATTCATTAAGCTAAGTAAAATGGCAAATTACTGGAGTATATAGAAGCGTGCTTGTTTGATTTTTGGGCTCTTGTCCATGTTGCTTACCGAGCAACACTGCCTCATATTAGAAGGGTCATGATTTCTAAAGACTCTAATAAAGCAAGTCATATTATGTATGTGTATTAGAGTGTATCAAAAGTCCTTTGTTCATTCTGACTGCAGTGGAGCTGACTTAATGCCCTGTTCTGCAGCTGTTCTCTTAACTACTTCTCACTCCAGTATTTCTTCTGCAAGAACCAGTTTTGTCCATCCTATGGGTTTGTTCAGGAATGTTTAAAGCTATGCCCTTTGAGGTTTTTCTAGCCTGTGACCAGTCTAATGAAGCAATGGATAGTTGCTAGTGTAGAAAGCTGAGGAATATTTTCTGGCAGCAGTTTTACATTGGGGTTTGATAGGGTGGAGTATCTGTACAAATCAGCCCTCAAGGTGTTCAGAGTGCAGAAGCATTCATGAGTTTACTCCTTGCATCTCGAGCTCCCTCGTTGCAACTGAAGAGATGCCAAAGCATTTCTTTAAGGGTTTGGGGAATGAGACTCAAAGGACTTGACTTCAAAAGAGCCTGTCATCTGTTGGTTTGCATTTAGGCACCTAAATGAGCAACCTAGTGATGCAGGTCATTCAACATCCAGCAGACTCAATTGATTTTATTGGGATTGTTTATATTGAACACTTCTGATACTTGACTGCATCTTCTGGATGGCTGATTGGGAGCTGAGCACGTTGGCTCTAGCTTGGGCTGGGTGTGTTTCCATTCCAAGATCTCTTGTTTTCCAAATGCAGGTTGTTGGTACTCTTGTCAGTGCTCCTGGCAGTGCTCCTGGGCTTTGCATGTCATCCTGCTCACCATCAGTCCACTCAGCAGGTAGTCCTTGCTCAGTAGCTGATAGCAGAGGCTAGAGGTGAAAAAATATGCTTAGACCTTCTTCTCCTCCCTCCCCATACACTTAGCAAGGGTAAGGATAAGCGGCTGCCAATGAATCCATCATTTGTCCTGGTTTGAAACCTATAAATAGCCAGATCATTAAAGGTGTCACTTACAAAATGCCTTTGTCACAGAAGCTATTTATGGTGTGGACTTTGGCTCTGCACAGATTTCTAGGACTGCCAGAAGCAATGTTAACCTACCTGAGCAGTGAGGCTGGCAGACCTGGTAGTGATTTCCTCTTCTCCTTTGCATTATTTATTATAAATACATTTTGGTGTAAAGGAGAGCAAAATCTGACCTCGTATTTTATAACCAAATAAGAAACAGAACTATCCAATGACTAGCAAAATTTTCCCAAAAGTATTTTAGATAGGGAAGTAAAATACTCCCATAATCTTTAGTGCTCTTCAAGGGTAAGGAAGGTAGTGCACTTTTTATTTTAAAGATTTCATTGGCTTGCTGCTTACTAGCTGGGGAACCAAGAATGCCACAGCCCAATGTCAAAAACTTGCACTTTAAATGAGCTGTAATGAAAAGACACAGGGACAGAGTGTTTGGTGCTTACAGGGCTATTAAGAGACTCAGCAGACCCAGATTAATTTCAGTCCTTTGCCTCAGACCTGGGTTATTACCTTGGTCAGGTTACTCAGTCTGTAAAAGGAGAATTATGCATGGCTATCTCTGAGAGCGTCATAGAATGGTTTGGGTTAAAAAATACCTTAAATATGCTCTAGTTTCAACCATAAAGGGACACCTTCCACTAGACCAGGCTGATTCAAGCCCCATCCAACCTGGCCTTGAACACCTCCAGGGATCGGGCACCCAAAGGTTTTCTGGGCAATATATTCCAGTGCCTCACCATCTTCACAGTAAAGAATTTCTTCCTGATATCAAATCCAAATCTACTTCATTCAGTTTGAAGCCATTACCTCTTGTTCTATTGCTAGAAGCCTTTGTCAGAAGTCCCTCTCTAGCTTTACTGTGGGCTCCGTTAAAGCACTGGAGGGTGCCTTAAGGTTTCCCCAGAGCCTTCTCTTCTCCAGTCTGAATCCAAACTCTCCCAGCCTTTCTCCATAGCAGGTGTGCTCCAGCCCTCTGACCATCTTTGTGGCCTCCTCTTGACTTGCTCCAGCGGGTCCTTGTCCTTACAGTACAGCCCAGGACACATTTGGCTTTCGGGGCTGTGATTGCATATTGACAGGTCACATCCATCTTTTTGTCCACCAGCATCCCCACATCTCCCCAAGGCATTCTCTGCCCACCATGTGTTTGGGATAGGGATTGCTCTGACTCATGTGCAGGACCTTGCACTTGGCCTTGTTGAACTTCAGGAAGTTTGCATGGCCAACATGTCCAGGTCTCTCTGGATGTTCTCCCTTCCCTCCAGCTTGTCAACCATACCTCACAGCTCTGTGTCCTCATCAGACTTGCTGAGACTGCACTCCATCCACTGTCCATGTCACCAAACAAGATGGTTGTCACAATTGTGACACCTGAGAAACGCCACTCGTCGCTGGTCCCCATTCAGATGTCGAGGTACTGACTGCAACTTTGAGTGCAACCATCCAGCCCATGCCTTATCCACTGAATGGCCCATCCATCTAATCCAGCTTAGAGACAAGGATGTTGTGTGGGACAGTGTCAAAGGCTTCATACAGTTCCAGGTAGATTACATCTGTTGCTGCACCCTTATTCAGCAATGCAGTTTTTTTAAGGATAGTGTTTCAGTTCATGAGGACCCCAAATATGCCAGAATCCTTCATTTTGCACCAGAAAGATTATGAATTAGGTCCTATTATTATTTCCTTGGCTTTTTCTGTAGTTCTAGTGTTAACTGCAAGCAACACAATTTGATTTCAAATCAGAGAGGGTTCTCTCCCATTAACCAAAGCCATTTAAATAATGAAGTTTTTCTCTTTATTAAAAACACAGAAACCAATGTTAGTCAAATCAATTATTACTGAAAAATGCTTTGCTAATCAAGTTAGGAGAGACTCTGCCCATTCCATTGTTTCAGTGATGCATTGAATATGGCAGGCCAGCTTGACTGAAGGCAGCCAGTGTATATATATATATATATATATATATATGTTTGTATATATATATATCTAGATGTGTATAGATGTGTTTATATATATATATGAGTGTGTCTGTGTGTAGCACAGCTGATGCTCGCTGAAAGCTTTTGTGTGGTGACCCGTGACATTAATAGTGAAATCAAGGTTTGCTAGCTGACAGACACGAATTTGCCAGAGGCCATCCCTTCTCTCCACCCTCCCTGGCACATTTGTGCACACACACACACACGGACATATCTTGTCTGCTGATTTCTGGAAAATCCTATGGACACTTGCAATCTCTGCTCTCAAGACATTTGCCAGCCAGCCTTTCATAATATCTCGTGTGCATTCCTGCAGGCCGAAAAAAGAAAAAAGTAAGAAGAATTACAGATGATTCAATTAAACTGATATTGTTCGCAACAAAAATGAGAGCAAATGCAATTTGGGCCCTGTTCATGTGACTTAATTATCTCTTACCTCCCCACTCCACCCCCATTTTTAGAATTTAAAAACAATTATGATATAATTGCCAATCTGGAGATCCCTAGATATGCAGTAAATACGCTTTGTCTCACTGAATGCTCTTTTTCCTGATTCAGAAATGGGACCTTATTAAAAATGCACACACACACAAACACCAAAAAAAAAAATCACATAAAGTCATCAAATGACCTTCAGGAAATAAAATTCTGTAATGCTGTATACCCAGGAAAGACATAGCCATGTATTAAGTGAGTGAATCTGCTAAAGTCATTGAAGATAATTAGCTGTGTGCATTTATAAGACGCGCACACTTTCAACACTCGAGGCAAATCCCTAGAAGTCAATTGAGACCTTCTCTGATAGAGGCGTGGAGGTGCATTTGAAGACCAAACATGCCTTT
>VWZU01008059.1:531828-577235 GCA_013397095.1 Sterrhoptilus dennistouni | reverse complement strand
TTGTAAACAAAAAACGCGTTTTTTTTTTTTTTTTTTTTTTTTTTTTTGCCTGAATTAGTAACGTTTCAAAATTTACTAACAGCTTTTTAATGTGTAATCAGCTCGACTTAATGGGGAAGAAAAAAATCGCGATCATTAGGAAGCCCATACCAAGTGTATATATTCTCGCGGTGGGAAAGTGCCTCACAGTGTACAGTAGTCTGGAGTAAGTAGGATCCATTACCCATATCTGATGAAGGGCTGTCAGATATGAAGCAAATTTAGAGACCTGCTTGTTCCTTCAGCTATTCATCACTGCTGAGCAGCTCTAGCGGCAGCCAGAGGTATTTTTAGAGAGGAGAATGGTTCGGAATTTCTCCGTGTGCCGAACATTAGCTGATACCATTACTCAGAGCTACTCGGAAAGTCACAGCCAGCACATCAGCTTGGTGGCAAAGAAGAGTGATTGGCTCGCGAGGGAAAACACAGAGGAGGCGTCGGAGGAGGGTACATTTGTGGGGACACTGCCACGTTTTGTCAGCTGTGGTCCTGAGTTACTTGGAGTCAGCAGCAAAATGCAAAGATAATTTCTGAAATGCACGTTTTGTCAGGAGTCTGTGCAATTTTATCCAGGTATGTTGTCACATAATACATGTAATAGTTTGAATAATAAGAATGATGACTCATTGTTAGCTCCTTAAAGCATCCAGCAGCTGAAAAAAAGGTTTGTCCTGAGCTTTGGGATATTTTCAAAATAATGTGGGCAGCTGACTATGAACAAGCTATTTTGCAAACAACCAAAGTCATCTGTATTATTATTTATTATTATTTCATCAAAGAAAATCCATTTAGTTTAATGCTCATTTGAATTGCTTCTCTTTAAGACCTCCAAATCCTAATAATGTGTCGAACACACTCCAGAATGTCAAAATAGTAAATTGTACGTAATTTTCTTTGACAGTAAGTGGATGAGTCCTTGCCAGAATTGTTCCTCTTTACACCCGGTGTGAAGTCATTGCTTTTCTTCTGTCAAGTGATATTTGACTTTCTAAAACCCACTAACAAGAACACCGCTGACCTTCTCGTATCAAATCCAGCTCAATGGGGCTGTGGGGAGCAGGGAAAAGTGGTCAGCAGGCAGTGGCCTTCTGCCTGTTCTGCTGCAGCAGCAGCTCCATGCTATCAAGAACCGAGGGTGGGCACATGTGCCAAACATTTTAAAGTGGACAATTCTTTAAAGAATGTCCCTTTTTTTTTTTTAATAGCTCTAGTACTCACCCCCGAGCGCTGCGATACTGAACTTCCAAAGCTTTGGGCTTACAATGAATAGCATTCATCTTTGCTTCTGGTTCTGATCTTGTAAAAGCTAACTCATGCATGCACAACATGATAGACCATGTTACGCCTCAGAGCCTTTTTCAGAGCTATCATCTAATACATTTTTTATAAGCCAGAGTGCATTCATAGAATTCTGCCTCAAAAGGCATTCGGATTTAATGGCTGCACTGAAATGTCTGGGCTGGCTACTTGTGCTGTTTGAAACAAAAGGGTAGTGAAAATGTTGACATTTTTTATGGTAGCCTTTAAATTTCAGGGCTTTTTTTATTAAAGGTATGTTGTTTACAAGTAGAAGAATGTCTAGAGAAAAGCTTCTTTCTCCTAGTCCTAAATGAAAAGAGTCAGAATTTTGTCAGCCGAAAAGGTGTATGCTCTTTGTGGAAGTGGTTGTTTCAGTGTATTTTATACCACATATACACACAATGTGTATGTGCATCTGCAAGAGAGGTGATCTTTGAACAAGTTAGTTTAGGAGAATATTGGGAGGCAGATTTCGATGTCAGTCCTGCAACTTAGGTCGGGTAAGCTCCTAACAGAAGGGAAGAACAAAAATTGTTCATGGGTATAATGGGTATAATTTTGTAACATATATCAAAATACAAAAAAAAAAAAAACAAAAAACAACCCAAAACCCATCAAATTTCAATTGATTAAGGGATGCTTAAAAATGTATGTTTACTCTTATTAAATCTACCTCAGTAGATGGACAAGTTTGCACTCTCACTGAAAAATTGGTTTTCTAAAGAAAATTGGCAATCTGAGGTAAACAACAGTGCTCTTGAATTTTTCTAGTCCTCTGCAGGCAGGACTGCATTCATTTGGCGTGCTCTGATACATTTTGAAGATTATTTTCTTATGTATCAGAAATTTGATTTAGCAGCTAGCATTATTCTTGGGTTTGTATGTAACTGGAAAGCTTGTTTGTCTTTAAAATGCGAGGACATTTGTAGTGGTAGAAAAATTGAGATTTTACCTCCTAATGCTTTCTTGGAGTCCCAAGATAAAAATTCTGTTGAAGTGTTTTAGAAAATGCTTTTTCTTTTTTTCAAGATACTTCTGAAAGGCTTCAAGATGCTGTGAACTGCTGGTTATGAGTGACTCATTTTAAAATCCAAATTTGTCTCTGTGTTTGTACTTTGAAAATGTGTAGAGATGGGAAGTGTGTCAGAATCTGGACCTTTGATTCACTTTTGTGTGGGGGATAGAGAGTATCTTCTGCTTTGAAGACACTTGTCTTAAGAAGAATAATTTGTCTTGATGTTATTGTCCAAAAGTGACTTTGAAATAATAGAGTCTGTGTATTTCTGAGTCAAATTAGAAGCTAAGACAAGATAATTGAATTGTATCTTTTGTGTGTGAGGAATTTGGTGGAAGTATTTGTCCAGATTTTATAATATTCAGTTATCTACAGATGTGTACAAGTTGCCACAGTTTGCTTTGCCTTGCCATCTTGTTGCCCAAACAAGTTGCTGGTAACCCATTCTCTGGAAGTGTCCAAGGCCAAGTTGGATGGGGCTCTGAGGAACTGGTGCAAGGAGTCCCTGTCCATGGCAGGGGTGCAGGAACAAGGTGATCTTTAAATGTTCCTTCCAACCTAAATGTTTCTATGGTCCTCTGCCCTTGATCTCATCATACAGACATTAGGTATTACGCTTATGGGTTTATTTTGATTCCAACTATGATTGCAATCTGTCTAACCTTTTGTGCATATATGTCTTTCCACGGGACTTAAAGATAATTTTCCTTGCAGAAAAAGCCCTGGGGGAGGGTCTGACTGGACAGAAAGTGGCACAGGAGGCAGTTTTGCACCCTTGCAGCACAGAAGGACAATATTAGGGTGTGCTAAAAGGGTAGACAACAGGCCAGGAAAAGGGATTGTTTCTCTATTTGATACCTGTGAGTCCACATCTATACACTGTGTCCAGTTTTGAGCTCCCCAGGACAAGACACTGTACAAGGCCTGCTGGGGGGAGTTTGCTGGAGGGACACCAAGATAATTAGAGATCTGGAACACATGATGCAGAAGGAATGGCTCAAAGAGCTGCCTTATCCTGGCAGAGAAGGGGAAAGGGAAGTCCTAAAGGTGTTCTGAACTACTTATTGGCAGGTTACAAATACAGCAGAACAGGACACTTTCTTTTCACAGAGGTGCACAGAGTACACAGGTCAGGAGGCAACAAGCACAAGGTGTTAGCATGGAAAAACAAATGTTGATAAAAGAAAAAATCTTCACCATGGTGTGGTCAAACACTGTAACAGGAGCCCAGAGGGACTGTCCTTGGAGATACCGAAATATCTGCACAGCCCTGAGCAACCTGATCTAGTTGGCCCTGCTCTGAGGGTGGCTTGACCAGGTGACCTCAAGATGTCCCTTCCAACCAAAATTACCCTGTGAACGTGTGCTGACACAGGCACTCTCTGTGTTTAACAATGCAGTCAGGAAATTTGAATGCTGACAAAAGAGAAGGGGTCAGTTCCCCCTGCTTTAAGAACCATTTGTGTGAAATTAAGCAAAAAAAAAACCCCAAATGAAATGCCCTTGTTTTGAGGTTTGCACAACTTGTGAACGAAGTTAGAAATTTTTGTCACATCCTGCAGAAGCAAAAACCACATGGCTGTATTTTGCAATGATAGCAGTAGCAATTTGTGGCTCTTGCACTATATAAGTATTTGTAGCCACCTCTGTTGCACTCTAGGTTTGGACATGGAAAAGGAAGAACTTCTTGGTTCCTATGGGATGAGCCAGTGGTAAAGTATATTTTCAGAATCAACTAAATGCCCGCCTTTCTTTTTGCTCTTCAGACTGTCAAGATGTCTAGAAGCAGAATTAACTTATCTAACCATTTAAAGCTATAATTAGCATTAATTTCTAGTGCAATAGTATTCGGAGACCTCAATCAACTTTAGTTGCTTGATGAACAAACACATAAGAGATCCAGACTTTGTTTCACCCTCTCCAACAAGAACAATTAATTTTAGTGTTAAGCTGCCTGTGCAACTCCTGACAAGACCCACCCAGATTTGTAGCTGCCTTAAATGTTCATCCATGGGGGGCCTTTCACAGGTGATGGAAAAAGAGTGGGCACTACAGAAGAGTGCCTCAAATGTTTTAGGTGCTACTAGGATAATACATCTGAGATGATTTTTTTTTCTTTTTTTTTTTTTTTTTCTCTCCCAGGAAAAGGATTTGTCAAGGACCAAATTTCCAGTAGTGTACAAGGGCCTGGAATAAGACTCAGGTTTTGAGTCATGGTCCAGAGCCTGTGCTGGTTTTATACTCCATCTGCTGTGACCCCTCTACCTGAAACATGATGGGCTGCCTCATAGAATTTTATTTCTCCAGAAAAGTGTTCATTGCACACCTGAATCAATTCTGAAAGAGGCAGTCGGTCATTCTAGATGCTTTTAAAAGCAGCAGACAGCAGCCTCACTCAACATTTCTGCAATAATGATGACAACCACTGGAATAATATAAACCACTTACTAATCAGTTTGCAAAGGCAGGACATCTGCTTTACACAATACAGAAGCAAATTAAGGAGGCTTTCACAGTATTCTGAAATTGTGTGTTAGACTTTGAAGAGAGAGAGAGAGAAAGAAACTAATGGTAAATAAATTGAACCATAGTGCTAGTTTTCATCCAGCTGTATGTGGCTCTGAAACAGCTATCTCAGAAAGGTACCTATTATTTATTAATTCAAGATGACTCCAAAAAGCAATTCCTCCATAAATTTCTTTCCAACAACTTTGTAATCTCAGTAAGTTCTTGGCAGAAGTTATGCTGGGAGAATATGTTCTCAATCACAATCTTCAGTATTGTAATTCCAGGTGGCTCTTGCCTGTAGACACTTGGCATTTTAGAGGGTTTTGCATGCAGGTGTACCATGTGTTAGGTGCTGACTTTAAACTACTCTGTCCTACCTTGCATTGCAGAAGAGAGGGAATTTGGGATTCATGGCATCTCACATTTAATGGGTTTGGTTTGTATGATTTTGTCAAGGTTCCATCATCTTCCTGGAAGCAGCCCCAAAGCCAGTTCTCACTGCCCCTTAGAAGCTCCATACATCATGTCCTGGGCTAAAAAGTTTAATATTTTTCATGCACGGAAGGCTGTCAGCTTGTGTTCTGAGATGCAGTATTTGGGCAGGGAGGAAACCAACTCAGCTGCTTTCAGGGATTTAGCGTGAGAGTCAGGAGTAAGACAAGTGGGCAAAATTTAGATACAGGTGTGATTTAGGATAGGCATTGCACACCAGCTTGGAAGCAGGTCACTCTATTTAATTTACTTACTTGGACATGTATTTCAATAGACAGCTATGTATGGCAGAGTTTAGAATGAATCTGAACAGAAATCCTAGGACTGATTTTTATCACCATCTGGTCCATGACAAGAACGCCAGTTTAACCTGTTTCTTATTTGATCTAAAGACCAGTGGGATTGGGATCTGAGCTCATGTTTCCAGCAGTTAGCCACATCAGTACTGTTTGGTTAACCAAACTCATTTAAAACTGGGAGAATATAAGCCAGAACTACACCTGATTGCCTGGAGAACCCAGTCATGGAATCTGCACAGTGCTGTGCTCTGCATGTTTTAGATGACACAACATATAACCAAAATCTGACAGTCCAGAGAAAATGAGTCAGTCCTTTTGGGAAATGCAGATATTAAAGATCTGAACATGTGCAACCTTTAACTAGGAGAAAAATGCACTTTAGGTTCATCAATATTTCCTTTTTTTCTTGGAGTGGGGAATGTACTGATTGGCTGAATTTCTGTAGAAATTGCTGGCTTTGCTAATGCTAAGAGTAACACTTGCCCACTTAAAACAAAAGGGAAGAACTGAATCCATTTTTGGACTGTGTGTATATTATCCCTTTTACTTTTTCCTGGATGTGCAATTCCCACCTTCGTCTCAGAGTTGGAAAGTTTAAGATACAAAGCAAAACATACCATTACAAAGGATGTTTAAAGCTCTTAAGGAATTGGTTTTTATTTAAGTCCAAAATAATGATATGCAGGTTTTCTTTCCTCTGTTTATTTTTAAAGGCGGTGAAATATTTAGTACACTGTGTTACACTTTTTCCCCTTCTAGATTAAGTGTTCTGGATCCCCATAATCTTTAAACTGAAATGGCACATGAGAGTAATAATGGAGCAAGTCTCCACCATAAGCTTTTTCTAAACCAAAAATGTGTGAATGTTTGGATTTTGAGGATCTACTTGATGTTTCTTGCAGCTAATCCTCTAATCAAGGATGACAGCAAATACTGGCTGTCTTCTGTGAAACTGTGGTCTCCTCTGATGTCCATGGGTTTCATCTGTCTAGAATTAAAAGATATCAGAACTCTTGGCAGTGCTGCACTGCAGCAAAAATGGGGGTTTTCCTCTCTTGTAGGTGTAGCACCTCACCAGAGTGCTCTGTCTCCCTATTCCTTTAGCATTTGCTGACAATGTGGATTCATTGGCTCTATCCACACTTCTTAATAATATAAAACACCACTGGTCTGAGCAATACTGTCTACAACAGCTGCATAACTTAGCCTAATGATTAATTTTATTTCATTTTGTGCAGCCCTCTCTTTCCACCTGGAAACAGAGATACTGCAACACTGCCAGAGCATCTCTAAGAATCACCACTGCTGTAGACACTTCTAGCACCTGTGTTTTGTGAACTCTTAGGTGCACATTACATCAATACTTATTTTTGGACTAGAGGCCAACAGGGAGCCCCTGGCATGACATTTTTGCAGTAATTCAGGATTGAACTCCCTGTGGTTAGGATATACAAAGATATTCTAAGGATGGCAGCGATTTGTGCCTTCTGCACAGTGTTTCTCAAGCCTCAAAATGTCTTTCCCTCAGCAATTTAAAGGTTGCTTTTGGCTGTGACTGCAGGGGAATAGACATTACTGTTTCTGTGAAGAAGTTAGTTGTGAACATGAAAAAAGCTTCAGTAATTTCTCTAGGGGGAGGCGCCAAACCTCATAAAAATATTGACAAAGCTTATGCTTAGCTTTTCTGCACTTTGTTGGTTATAAATAAAATAAAGTTACCCAGATTACATTTTATAATAGAAGACAGGTGAGCTGAAAAATTTATAAAGGTATGAGAGAATTAAGAATGATAATTTTCAGTTAACATTTGAATGATGTGTTTCTATCATAAACCATTTAATGCAAAATGCAAATGAATGCATCTGAAAAGGGAACTTCATTTTTGTGGATTTACTGTAATTGAACACAGTATGTACTTGAAGGACTTGTTAGGGAAATGAAGGTTTAAGGCTAAATATGATTTTTGTGCTGAAAAGCTCAAAAATGTTTTATTTAATGAAGTAGAGAAAATAGGTCCTTAAACAAAAATAGGAACCTCAGGGTACTCCTTGGGGGCATGTGAGACCACCAGATCTTGAGTAATTAGGGGGTCCTAAAGCAATGAGAAAAGCCCCACAAAATTTGTTTTGTGCTGTTGATGCTCGCTGTAAAAAGTCCCAGTTCATTCCAGATCTGACATGCTCAACGCTCTCAGAGCAGCAAATTTTCTCCTCATCACAAAGTTTTGATGAGAAGGTGCCTTAAAATCCATCAGCACTCATGTCAAGAGACACCACTGCCTTTCATGTGGCACCAAAGGCCAATGCCAGCCCCTTGGGTCAGCTTTCCCAGGGCAGGGTGTGCTCAGTGCCTTGTCTGCTGGAATAAATCAGCTCTGCTTGAGGGACAAAAATGGCAGAGATGGAAAAGCCCAACCCCAAATCCCCACAACCGCTGGAATCAGGAGGAGCAGCGGGGTCAGGGACATCTGGCAGAGCAGCAGGCAGGAGCAATGGGTGATAGGAAATTCATTAATTACCATAACAAGTGGTGTTCAAAGACAGAAACAGTAGAGTATCTCCTCCCGGGCGAAGCTGGAAGATTAAATATTGCCTCATGATGAGTAAGTGAGGTCGTGGGAAGGCCTCTGCTGGCAGATCCAGTTACAGTGCTTCAAACATAAACATTTGTGGGGATACCTTTAAATGCTGATGCTTTCCTCTCTCTCTGGGAAAACACTGAAAATAGCATTTTCTAGCCCAGAGCCACTGAGCAGGAGTAAGCAGTTGCAATCTGTTGACATTGTATGTTAAAAGCCACAATCGGTATCTGGCAAGAGAGCAGAGGTTTTTAAAGCTGGAGTTGAACTAGCTGAGGTAAATAGGCAGGAATGGGTGCTTTGGTCTTTAATTTGTATTCAGTTTTAATAACATTTAATTGATTTTTGAAGTATTTTTGGAGCTTTCAAATGATTCTTAATGTTCTTTCAGAGCTTTAGATGTAGAGCATCATATTTCCAGTTAAAGATTCATTATTTAATTAATGCAGCTCAGTCAAGTCCTGATAAATACGAGCCCCATCAGAGCTATTTTTGTTTCCTGATTCATTTCTCCAGCAGGACTGAGGAAACATGGCCTTGAACCATGTTTCTAATGGTGAACTAATTTCCCACTGAATAGAAACAAGGAAGAGAATTATCTGCATATATTCTACCAAGGATTCTACCACATAATACAGAGATTAATAATATCATTACATTTCTCCCCCTTCCAAACACCTTACTTGACTTTACTAAGCCACACACTCTGAAGCAGAAAGCCAAACACTGAACAGAAATAGTAGCTAACATATAAAAAGAAGATTAAGGAAAGAAAAATAACATTCTTAGCCCTTTTTTGGCTGTACTGTTTTTATAACCGAAAATCAACCTCTGTTCCTAAACAATTTATGTGCTGTTTGGCTATCAGCATTGCTGCTGTTTAAAGCTCTCTCCTTTTTCTTCCTTCTCCTCTCACCCCCAGTATTTCATTTTTATACCTGTCATGAAATGGTTGAGGTCGGAAGTCAGCACAGAGTGCATCATTTGTATATTGTGTCTCTTTTCCTCATGTGCCTCTGCTCCAGAGAAATTGAACTTTCATCCATTAAAAATCCATTTATTGTGTCTTGACTTCACTGAACTAAAGAACAGGACATTTCATCAAACAGTACAGTTTAAAATCAAATTAAATTGTACTAGTACCCAGAAAATGTGACATGATAAAGACCTCAGCCATTTAAAAAAATCTTTTTAAAGTCCTTACTGATTTCACTTACTGGTACTTCCCACATGTCCTTTGAAGTTCAATCTGGTCAGTGATGCAAGGACTTGCCATGAGGCACCTAAAAGGACCCCTTTTGTCTTTTTCTTTCCTTTTCCTTCTTTCTAAAAAAACGAAGGGTGAGGACTTCTTACAGATTTGTGTTCCCTCAGGTTTGACGCCTGCAAGCTGAGTCTGGGTGGAAGTGGTCCCTAGCTGTGATGTCCCTGTAGTTTCAGGTGACCCTGTATGTTGGACATCACTGGCAGTTTTGCCATTTGCAGTGATGACTTGTGTTGGAGCTCCCTGTGTTTGAGTAACCCAGTGGCAAACCCATGAAAATCAGGGGAGGCAATGCTTGTCCAGCAAACCTGCCCAATGGCCTTGCAGCTTGGTTAAACACATTCCCCCAAAAATGGGGATTGCATCATGTGTTCCTCTGTAACAACCTGGTCCCTTTATTGCCATGTGTACCCACAGCTTGTAGGGGAGAGCCTCAGCTACAGTTTCCACAATTCTGATGTGCCACAGGAGTCAGAGAAGCTGGAGTCTCACAGATGGATTACAGAATTAAATTGTGCAACTTGCAGGGCTGCATATGTGCAGAGTTTCTGGGAGTCCAGAAATGGAACCAGGGGCTGAGAAAACACCCGTCTTCCAGACCTCAGTGCGTGGGCAACAGCTGGAATTTGCACGGCTCCTTATTCAATTAATATTCAGAAGCCACTATTGCATTTTCCCAAGAGCAAAGAGACAGTAAAAGCAAGCTGCTACGTCTGGCTCCACTGTTTGTCCTCCCCCTTACGCAGTGTTGGGTTGTTTGGTTGGTTTGTTGGTAGTGTTTTGTTTCTATTTTAACCTCTTATAAATATGTGTTACATTTGGCAAAGAGGCAACTGGGGACTGAGAAGAGAGCAGCAAAGTGGTGTTTCAGAAGCCAAGAGAGAAGCATGTCTGAAGTGAATTGCACCAGATTTTTGTTCAGATGGGAGACGCTTGATTTGGTTTTTGCTTGACTTGCTTCCATGTGTAGTGAACTCCTGAGATGCTTGTTTGTAGTTAAGATCTTTCTAAGGTATGGTTTGGGTTTACAGTCTAACCAACAACAAGAGGAAGGCTTACTACAGTGATAAATATTTATTAGGATATAATGCTCACAATGTTTTTAAAATGTAAGCAACAGATTAAATACAAATAAGTCATCACTGCCTTTCATTTTTGAAAAATGAGGTATATCTTTTCACTTTTGGAATGCATTGTGTATTCTGAGTGGAAGCAGATTACAAAATAATATTTAGAAAATACGATTTATAGACCCTTCTTTTGTTTACACATACACAAGAGGTGTCCATTCTGTTTGTGTGCAGAAGGAATACAGCCAGTGTGATGGGTTTTCTGGCTCCCAAGCTGCTCAAATAGAAGATCAGGCCAGGGAAAGTGTTCCCTTATGGTGCTTTCTGGACTGAGGTGTGGTCTGGCCCTTGAATTGCATGTAGCACACAGGCTTCAGAAGAGCTGATTCTCTGGCAAAATGTTTTTTTCCTGCTCAAGGCCAGGCCTGGAGAAAGAGAGGTGAAAGAGATTTACTAATTTTCATAGCTTTTTACTTACTGTCTTCAATGGATGATTTCAGTCTAGAAATAATTTACCATTTCTTGCAAAGTATGGACAAGTTGCTGAAAGCTAAAAGAAGGTTGTGGAAGTTGTTTTTAGTTGGCAATCAAAATGAGAAGCTTTGGGGAATGTTGCTTGCTTCTTTTTCTGACCCACCAATGTGAGGGCAGTGACAGTGGGAAGCACTACAGTAGATTTTCATATACTTTGTAATGAGTCACATCATTACAGCTTTTAATCATTCACTCCAACATAGGCTGAGGAGATGCAGATCAATGGTCTTGGCTTTAGTGTTTGGCTTTTTGATTTCAGGATATCCATGCACCAGTTGCATAATTTTAATGGCAAACTAGTTCTTTTTTCTGGTACCACATCATGGTTAAATAATTGATTTTGGTTTCTATTTGTACCCTTTTTTCTGTTTTGACAAATTACGATTATAGTGTTCAGCTTTATCATTGTCTTATAAATGATATAACAACTGCTTGTGCATACCCATAAGTTTTTATTGTTGTGTGTGAATAACAACATTGCAGAATGGCACAGAGAAAGTTTAGCAGAATAATGTTTGCATTTCCTCTCGTAAAATATCTTACCATGGTACAATTCCTGGATGATAAAGCCATAGATTCTCTTATCTATCTGTGTCATGGTAATGAATCATTGTACAGAGCTTCTAAATAGAAGGTGTATGTTACATCCGTGATATGGATAGATAGAATCATAACTCTTCTAGATACTGAAGGGTTATGATTCATCCAGTCCCTGAGAAAATTAGTGCCATCACCTGAAACTCCAGCTCTTGCTTCCCATGATTGAATGGGTATCATGGGCTGCCTGATCACATATTGCAGTATGTGTGTACGGAGCAAGCAGCAGGCATAGAGAGCTGAAGTGCAAAGGCTTGGAAGTTTGAAGCCTTTTTGAGGTTGGAGGGATCAGTGTCTGTACCACCTTTTCCGTGTGGGAGAGTCAAGCTTCACTTAGGTACAATGCCACCGCTAGGGAATAAATAATATTGCAAAGAAAAAAATTACATCAAGTCTGATTTTAAAAAAATAAACCTGTTTCCTCCAAGGAAATACACTTTATTTCCTAAATCATTTCCTCCTTCTCCAGGAATTTTTATGCAGGATGCTGATATCTAGACTGTTGAGTAATGTAAGTTGGGAACTCTGGGATCATCTTCAAACCCTAAATCAAAGCAGATCCAATGAGATCAGGATGCTCAGGGACTTGTCATGCCATCACACACTAAAATTCCAGGAGCAAAACACCAGATTAATTCTTTTAATTCCCACTTGTTAGTAATATGTTGTTGTCATGCTTTGCTTCTTTGTTTTAGTTCGAGAGGGTATTAATGTGTGTCTGAATGGGATTAAACATGTATAAATCTTGCAGTGACTGATGATTTAGGAAATAGTTGTTTTCTTCAGCTAAAAGGTTTTACTCCCAAAAAATGCTCTTAGTATTTTTGGAAAACTTAGTAAAAATCTTAGAGTTAAAATTGGGTAACAAAACATATTTTGCTAAAAAAACTATCAAGAATTAATTACAATCACTCTTTAGAAAAACACAAAAACCTCAATGAGACAATGACCAGGAATAAAATAATGAGTTCAGGCACCTTATGTGTTTAAAATTCCTGCTTTTTGTTTTGGGATGGCAGGAATGTGGGATAAATGAAAAGCCTCGAGTCTGAACCAAACTTGACACGGGACAGGAGCAAGTGGCAAGGCAGGAGCAGGACAAGGTGTGGAAAACCATGGCACAGCTCCTGCCCTTTTCCTTCTCCATTCCCTAGAAAGCCAGAACTGTGACAAAACAACCCAAAACAGCAAAGCCATGGGAGGTTGCACCCTGCCTTTCACCTTTTATCTTCCCTGGTCCACTGCAGGCAGTGGAGAGTTCAGTATTTGTGTGGTTCTTCTCTCCTAGGAAATCTCAGCAGTGAGGAAAACAATCTTAGCTCTTCTAACACTAATGAAAGTTGAAGGCAGTAAACAAAATCATGGAGTAAATCATCCAGTGCTGACATGTCTTTTGGAAGCAAAGAGCCTTTTATTTGAAGATGTGAAATAACATTTCCGTCGTGTTTTTGCTCGTCTGATAATTAGAAATTATTTAGGACGGCAGTGATGGTGACTCTAATGGGAACCTTGTGGGTGTTAATAAAAGGAAGAATACATTAAATGTAGTGATTTGTGATTGGGCTGATGGGGTTAATATTTTCTTAGAATATAGCTAGCCATTTTTCTTCCAAGTAGTATTGTAATGTAATTATAAGTACCTTAGTAGATGGACTCGATTACTCCTATCATGAAAATTAATTTCAAGAATATGCCAAGGCTTTCTTTCGTTTCTTCTTTATTTCCAACACTGTGCAGGGGGTAACAGACACATACAAATGAAATTATGTTTGAGCAGACCTCACAGAGGCCTGGCCAATTCTTGTGAACAACTGAAATTGAAATCTGTGGGAAAGGAGAGCATTTCTTTTTACATTCCTTGACATCTTTTGCACCTGTAAAACTCCCAGTTTTCTCACATGCTCTTTCAAAGGACTTGACAAAGCTAGACAGATATCTCTAGATTATGAGGGAAAAATGAAATATGCTGAGTTTTCCCAAAATGTTTTCTCGGAAGTAGCTGAGCTGCGATTGCAGCTTTTCCAATAAGTTTAGCCAAGCTTTATAATTTTTTATAATCAAGCTTCTTCAGCACATGTAAATGTTCTTACTGTAGTATTTCTAAGCACTGGAATACATAAATAATATTAATGATAATCTCAATGATAATCTTTTATGTTTTCCACTTTAATGCATGGCAAAATACAAAAAATATAACTGGAATTTATTCTCTTGGAATATAAATCTCTAATTTATTTTTTTTTTTTTGCTAAGTGAAAGTCTAAAATAAAGAGCAGTTGCAAAGGTTTGTGAATAAAAGAAGGACAAAAATCTACACTTGGTTACATTTTGAGCTTTCACAAGTAAGTTTAGCCTTGAAGAACTTAATGAAATTAAATCAAATAGAACTCTCAGACATTGCTGTGAAAACATACACAAATATAGAGATATCAACAACATGAAAGTGTTGGATTGCTGCTGTGTGGTTTGAAACCTTAATTACCAATACTCATTAGCAGATCTACGTCTGACCCATTCGGGTTTAAAGCAGCTAAAAATAAATATTAAACCCATGGAGGAAGAGGAATGTGCAAGAGAATGAAGTAGGGAGTCTTGGTGTGTTTGAAGGCAGTTTGTTACATGTTTTTAACCCAGAGCAGACACCCAGGCTTGAGAGTATTAGGTGTGAAAGTGGGTCTCAATTTGAGCTGGTGGTGTAAATCCATATTTGGGCAGAAGTTCAATGGCAGGCTTTGTAACACTTTTACAGACCTTGTATTCTTCAGAGAATTTGCTCTCTGTGCTTCCTAAATATTAACATTTCCTGTTACTCTTATTGTGGGCTATAAAGTGTTAATGAAAGGAAAAGAAAGTCTGAAGATTCCTGTCCAGAGAGTCATTTGCATGGTGAGGGAGGGAGAAACACAAATATACTTGCAAGTCGAGGCAGAACTATGCTGGAGTTCATCATTCCCTTTCCTTTGGTTTTCTGGAGAGGTAATTAATGGTGTTTGAACATGACTGTATAGTGCCATTAATGTAACAATTTTCATTTGTACAGTGCAACACCAGAAAGATAATCTCTGTGTTAAGTACTTTTCCTTTATAATCCCCGGAGAGTCAGAACTCTAAAAGCAAATATTGTATTTACCATAGACTGTAAAAGGGGAAGAAATGAGGCTAAAATGCAAAGCAGCAGGGATAAAATAGAGTTCCTTTTGGATGTCTGCAGTGCTGCTATGAATATACATATACTCACTGTTATGCTTTTTATATTATCTCTAATTTGAAATAAACAACATGATTACAGATTAGATCAATCATGGTTTCAGTATTTCTGGCCAAAGCAAGAAAAGCCTGGATGTGCTAGCAAAGAATGTAATCGAAGCAGAGATTGTTTCACTGTTGGTGATTTGTTTAAGGATTTTAATTTACAGTAATGAGTGTCCTTCTCTGCATTCTAACCTGGCTCCTCGTGTCTCCCTTTGGAAAACAGTTGTGTTGTATATACCAGTGGAATGATGATGCAAGGCACTAAAAAACAAAACAGAGCAGCTGAATGCTGCTGCTTGGCATCTCTTCCAGAATGGAAGTGAGTGGCAAAATTGATGCCTCGTTGTCCTTATTTGGATTTGCACAGGAGCTCTGGGGGGAGCTCAGCCACTGCTGGCAGCTGGGGAGTAGGGAAGCTGAGTGTCTTTCAGAATTCATCACGTGAACAGATAACCAGTTCACTCCAGAGGACAGCTCTGCCTTGGCTACTGGAAGGATTCAAGGATGAGCTGACTTTTTCCTGTGTATGGCTCATGTGTTTCTTCTTATCAGGTTAAGCAAAGGAGCAACATGCAGTGGCAGCTGGAGAATACCACAGGTGCTTGAAAGCAATTTGGCAAAAACAGTCAAGAGAAAAGAGATCAACAGTTTACAGCATATTTATTTTTGGGTAATAGTTATTCAGATTGGAAGGGAGCTGTTGGGAATTCAAGCAATGTTCAAAAATGATAAAATATGGTGCTAGGAACCTGACGTTCAAATGCTTTGAAGTTGCTGTCACTTAATCTGGTTTCGGAATCCTGCCCAGAAATGATGTGGTAATAAGGGCCAGCTGCTGTGGTTGCCTTTCTTATTGGTGTATTTTTAGTGGAATCATCAATTTAATGATGAACAAATGCATTCAATGCAAACAAAAGGTGTGTTAAGGGCAATTCAAAAGAGAAGTGATAGGAGAAAACCCCTGTGGATACAAAGGAAAGTAGAGGAATAGGGGGTAGTATAAAGAAAAAAATCTGGTCAAAATCTGGAAAGTTCTTAAAATGTCCAGAAAAATAGGTTTGGTTGCTTGCTTCAGATGGAAAAATGATAGTTTTTCCCTTCAATTTCCTCCAGGGAATGGAAGCTTGCCATGCTTTCAGTGCCCATCTAAGGAGCTTGATGGACTTCCTCTTTGAAGTGCCTGGAAGCCTCAGTCATATGTGAGGGTCATCTTTCTTTTGGGCAGCTCACTTGGTATTGAGAGTAAAAGTCTGTTATTCAGACTATTATTCCTGCAATCCAAAACTGAAGATTTTTGTCTGAATTCAGAGACTCCTGCAATCAAATCAACAGGATTTTATTCTTTTTTTCGGGAGGCTGTTAGACTGCCACTGCTTGAAACCCATGCTTAGTTTGCTTGTTGATAGTTCAACAGTAATTGTATTTACGGTTCATTTTGCTTGGATGCTCGTGACTCTAATCTTTCCACAGTGTCAGTGGCGCAGTTCAGCTCTGATGTACGTGCTCATCGTCCTGCTAAATGGAAAATCCCATTGCAGTTATGATTTCTGTCATCTCTGTGAGACTTAGGAGAAAGGATGCTGTGGATGTTCTGTGGAAAAAGAGTGGGTGGTATGAAGTAGAAATACAGGTTGTGACCAAATCCTCAATCTTCTCCACTGTGCAACTGTAATTCAGATGTGAATCTGTATATGTGAAACATTTAATCATAGAGTGGACCTCTCTTTGCTAAAGGAATGAGATATTGGTTACAGAAACACCAAGGTGTTGCACAATCCTACTGGGAAGTGTAATAAATGACATGGAAAGCTGAAACAGTCAGAAAAATCCAAGTAGCTGCAGTGTTACATATTTCTGTTTAATTTTTCAGTGAGATACTTAGAATGACATCTTTTCTTTTATAAATGCCAAGGAGAAGGATTTTTGTGGAAAGCACTGTAGAATAACACAGGTCTTCCATTTCACAGGACTTTGGGCTGAGTAGGAATATCAGTTGGCCACTCAGAGGGAAGTAGAGCAGATGAATTAAATCTTCATTTAGTTTCTGTTGAGCTTCAGCAAGTGAACTTTAATGCTTTTTAATTACATGCCTTACCTGGTTGGTGAGAGGGGCTATATTAAATCACAAATACCTTAACATCTGGGGCTCATTTGTTTCAAAATGAAGACCATCTTCTTTAATACTCTATTTCTCTCTCTCTCTGCTCTTATAATATTTGCCTTGTAGTGATTCCCCTTGCTAATTGCAATCCATCCAGTGTTGTATTGGAAAGAAACGTTTCAGTTGCATGATTTAACACTTTTAAGTTGTCTTGGCTTTGCTGACTCATTGGTCAACCTTGAAAAATCATAGCATTGCAAGCATTGCAATGCCAGCAGAGGACTAGCAGGTTGCACAGGGGACTCTGTTACTGATTAGTGTCATTTTTTTTCCAAGTTGAAAGAGCTATTGTGTTTAAGGCCATGAGATTTAGAATTAGGAGTAATTAAAAACCAAGGCTGCTGCCTTTATATTTTTTTAAATATGAAGGGCCCCAGGAGTCTCTGCAGTCATTAGAAAATCCTATTCTCGTGCTAAGCCTGTCCTTATAAGCAGTTCTGTTGTTGGCTTTCCTGAATGTAAAGCGGGATCTTGTTGAGAGTGGATGATGAGAGGAGGGAAATATCGTAAAGGCAGGGGAGAAGAAAAATGTATGTGTGTGTTTGGGGGGCAGATATTTAGTGGTTGCATGGCTGCTTTGTAATGTGTCCTTAGCAACTGGCTTTCTACTCTAATGGGAAAAATAGATGGTGGGAAAGCATTCAAGGAAAGTGGGTCACATTTGATCCATGACCTAAAAGGAAAAGTGGGGGAAGGGAATAATCAGCTCAGATCATTAATGAGGTGAAAATTTATCCTTATAAAGCTCGTTCATTGCACTGGGAAAAATTGCTGTTCTGGTGTCTTGGCTGGGTGATAGAAAATGCAGCTCCCACTCTCTGAAAACACAATTGCTCCGCAGCTTTGTATTAAAAAGAGAGGGGAAAAAAAAGAAAAAAGTTGTTTGTTTTAAACACTCTCCGGCAACACAATGATTAGACATGACAGTTTGGCTGTGGGGCCTTCCTTTCAGTTCAGGAAAATGTAGAACAGAGCTGAGCTGTCCTTTCCTAGTAAAAATGAGGTCATTTGTAAGGCTTTGTGTACATTTCTGCAGCACTCATGGAACAGAGCTCACAAAAACAGCTCTCCTGAAGCCTCACTTCTACCTCCACCAGTGCTCCCATTTTTAAGAAACGGAGGCCCATTGACCATATAAGATGAGGAATCAGAAGCTGTGATTTAGACGAAATGGCTCCTCAAGGATGTATAGTTTTGATTTAACTGTCAGCGCGCTGCCGCTGCTGACTCCGAGCTTTTACAGCTGCGTGTGGGGAAAGCTCCTTGTAATCTGTTCCTTCTCCATGTGAGCTGTGTGTGTGCTCTGAAAAAAGCAAAAGTACTCTGTCAGGCTTCATTATTCTGTTACATATACAATGTATTGTATACATTATATTCGCTAATCCCTGTTGTTCATAAAAATGCCCCAGGCAATTAAAATTTATTGAATAATAATTTATTTTATGTAAAAGCTAATACTAATTTTCATACCCAACTATTTTTCTCCTACCAATCAAATGCTATGTAGCTGCTAATATTTCAAGGTAGTTTTAATTAATATGTCAGCCTAGTGCAACTCTATGGAAGAATGCATCATTGAATTAAATAAGAAAGGATAGCAAGGCATCTACTGGATAAATGCCTAGAAAATATAGAGTAATGAGACGTGAGCTGGCACATTAGAGTTGCGTTCCCTTCTACCTTGAAACTTCAGGGAATATATTCCCATTCTGTCCAGGAAACCCCCCAGATTCTCTGACCTTCTTAGTAGGGCAGCAATTGTTTCAGCCAACTTTATTGATATTCAGGCCAACCATGGAAAGATGGAAGCATAGACAATTAAAGAAGCATTAAGATCTTGGGCTTGTTAATAAAGGTGCTTGCTAGAAATCAGTAAATAAAAAATTTCTCACTTTGTAGATTAAGTGAACTCCGACCTGCTGTGTCCCCTTCTCCCCTTTATTTCTTCACTGTCTATTAAAATAGTCTGTGAGTGTGTCATGTTTCCTAATATGTGAAAATAGTAGGAAAACATCTGGGCTTACTAATAAAATTAGGTCTGCTACTTAGAAAGCAGGCAGCATTGTTTGGGGCTTCAGAGATGATCTTGCAATGCAATTAATAGTGGCTTTGGAAAGTAGTTTCCTTCTGCTGTATTTCATAATATTCAAACACTGCCTTTAAAAGACGAGTTAGAATTGCATCAAGTTAAAAGAAAAAGTACATCATGAAAGGGTAGATTTATTTTTTTCTTTAATAACATAATGGTTCAGCATTTACGTAGTGGTTTCCTCTGAGTGTTTTACAATTCTTTGTTGGGATGGGATTGTAATTCAAGAGTGAAGAAGATAAGTACAGCAAAGGGAAAAGACCTATGAGAGAGTGTGGCTAAGAAACAGCTTTTTTGTTGCATAATTCTGTGCTCCTTACCATTAGACACACTTCCCAGCTTTGTTCTTCAATTAGATTTCATCTTCTCTGAAGGATGACTATAGCAAGAAAACTGATGTACCTTAAAATAATCTGTGAGTAATACCACTCTCAATGAATTTGAAATTGTTCGAGTGAAGCTCTGTGCTCAGTGTTCAGAGCTGACCTCCTGCCCAGCTGGTGGCTTCCTACCCTGAGTGATTGTCTGGGCACAGGGCACAGATATCCTTCCCTGCCTTAGACCAGGATGAGCACAAATCCACAGCTCTCCAGTGGTGGCAGTCAGAATGAAAATTCAGGCTTCATCATTTCTTTATCCATATCTCTTACTTACAGTGACAAGCCCAGCAGGTTCAGCCTTCAAATCATTAAAATAAATGCTCATATTATTAAAATCCCATATTTGATGCTTGGATTCCCCTCGGTTTCTTGTATCAGGGAGCTGAGACGTGTGAGCTTCAAGTCTGTGTTCTTCCACTGCCAGGATCCTGGTCCCTCCACCTGCCCTGGGGCAGGTTCTTCCCTTTTTCCATCTGCTGAGTGAAGGTGTCGATGACCATACAGAGAGGAGTTATATGGAAAAACAGTTGGAAAAGGGCTAGAGATCTTAAGGAACCACATGGTGTTACTAATCCTCCAGCCTTCCAAAGACTTGTCATCACAAATAAGAGTTTTCCACTTTCAGGGGCAGGAGGGAAAGAGAAAAAAGAAGGAAAGAAATTAACCCTGTGGTGTGATGACAGAGATTCCTATAAATCACACTGCGTTTCACACTGCTGCTGACAGCCAGCCAAACCTAAGCTGGCCAAGTTTCCACGGGTCGAGTATGTTACAGGGAGCTTAAAAATATATCCACGACTGTTTAACTACCTTTCCTCTTGCATAAGGGTATTGGAGTTAAGAGTCTTTGTAAATTATGTGGCAGTCAAAATTATGTGGATGCTATTCCTGATTTTTTCCCATCTCCTCTTTCCTCATTTTTTCTGTAGAAGTGTCAGCAAGTCCCTTAGACCTGAGTTCATTTTTGCTTGTGACTTAAACCTCCAGAGCAAATAAATATCCACTAGGATAAGATTTTGTCCAAAAAAGTACAGTTTAGAAATTATCTCATCATTTAAAAATTTTCCTACTTCAATTATTTATGATGACCTTAAAAACATGGGGTTTTGGCAACTTTTCAAGCTGTATTTTCCTTTGCATTCGGCAAAACCGTTCCGAATGGTACCCCTCTTTTGTTTTACCAATGCTGAATCTGCAAAGAGTGTCCTTCAAATTCAAAATTAAAAGATCTTTGAAGTCAGAAGTGTCCTTATAAATGACTGCCATATGAATTGGGAAGCATGTGTGTGCTAGGGCATACTTTGTTAGGATTTTTCAGGGTATGTTTATTAGGAAAATTTAAACCAGTTTTTCTCATTTTGTTTGTTTGCATGACGCCTTTAAAAGGGCGAGTTGCTCCTTCCCTAATTATGTGTAGTTGTTTATTTTCTTGTGAGCTTCAAAAGAACAGTACAACTGACAGAGCAAAATATCTTATTTGCAATATTAGAGAAAGAAATAAGGGACTAAGTAAAATCTTAAACTATAATGAGGGTTTACTTTAAAACTCAGACTTGTTGTTGGCTAGTTGTCTGCCAGTGCTACTACTGACCTTTTGTATACCAGGTCTCTCTTTAAACATAAAAGTAAAACTGTTGGTAATCCAAAATACAAAGGAAAATGAATCCTTTGAAGATGCTGGAAACCACATTGCAATGGAATTTAGAGATTTCAATAAGTGAGAAATAAAGACAACATGGCCTGTTTTGCACTGTGGACAATGTGTTCCACACAACACGTGTGGGGTTTTTTTCATCTGAAAAATTGCTCAGTATTTTGCCTTCACATCCAGTTTCTTTTCTTTAATCTACAAATCATGGTTACACGTCTGTGAAGACATGGTTCTGCCACCATTTGACCCTGGCAGGAACGTGTATGTCTTGCCCATCTGAGAAGCCAGACTCAAGTTTTACTCATTAATTTTGTCTTCCACAAAGCTAGCCGGAGTACTTGTCCTTCTACATAGAATCAGCTACCACTAATATTAGGTTTTAGATATTATCCCCCTCCCCCAAAAAGCACTAGAGTGGGTTTTAAGTATGTGGAAAACTCACTGAGGAAAATCACTTTCTAACTATTGACATTTCAGTAGAAATCTAATGAGGTACTTAGATTTTTCTCATTTGTTATATTGAGGAGCAGGTAGAAAAGAATCAGAAAAAGAGAAACTTCTGGATTTTTTTTAAGCTTCCTTGTAATACACAATAGGAAAAGAACCTCTATTGATTTTGTTGTTGTCCAGCAGTCTGATCAGAGCTGAGGTCTGCTCTGCAGAAAGACTGAGCACGTTTTCAACTCCCTTTTCTGCCCCCTAAAACCTGTCTGGACTTCTCCCTGGAGAACTGGGAAGTGTTTTCCTGACAACATTCATGTTTGCCTTTACTAAACAAACAGAATTTAGACAAGGTAAGAGGAAGAGAGATGTTTTGAGGCAAGATGGGGGAAAAAGAACAAAAATACTCTGCCCCCAACCCCACTCCCCAGCTATATTTTTCATTGAAATGGCAAAGTCAGCTTGTTTCCTGTCCTGCATACACATACTTGGTTGAGCTACAGCTTCGTAAGACTGCTCTTCCCAGTAACATTTGAGAGTTTCCCCACAATTCCTGAAGTTTTCCCTGCCCATATGCTTTAACATCAAGCCTTTGGAGGGATACAGATTTTCTTATTTGTTTGTTTGTGTGTTTAAGATTTCACTTTCCTCTGCTGCTGAACCTGATCCTGATTTTCCTTTTGATCATTTAATCTGAAGCCCCTCTAACACTTTTCTAATACCAGAACCTTGTTTTCAAAGACAGAGGAGGAGATGGGACAATTGATACATACTGAAAGAGTTACACAGGCAGACAAGGAAGTAAAATTCCTGAGGCCAAATAGTGGGATGAGAAGAGATAGGACCAGCCTCTAGCACCTCTTGGTTCTCCTGACAGAGGCAATGCTGCCTCATGAATAGGCAGTGAATATTTTAGCTTATTTTACCCACCTACAAAAATTTCTGTGTGATTCTCTGGGGCAGGATTGCCCCACTCCTGCCCTACTCCCAGCTTCTGATAAACTGCCAAAATGAACCCTCAAGTACAGGTGTAGCCAAACTCTTTCCTCTTCCCCTGGCAGGGTGGAAGTCCACCCTGGCCAAATGAAGAGCTTGACTCATTGAAATAAAGCACAATGAGCTTCATTTCCCTCTGTTCTGCAGAAATCCGCTTTGTCACCTCTTTGACCTCCAGTTCACCAAAACCATTCCATCTGTGGGAAGAAAAAAGTTGGCTACAGCCCTTCACAGATGACTAGCAGCTTCTCCAGCTTTCACAGGCTGGGTTTAACGCAGAAGCATGTCAAGACCACGCCGTGCTGTCGTCTGAAGTGCTCAGGGCTGTTACCCTGGCAGTATCACGTTAAACTCATCATGTATCAAGATGTGGTGGAGCAGCCACCTCGATCTGAGCATGAATGACACACGAGAGCTGGTGCTGGATTCTGGAGGCCGTGCTGGTGCACGCGTTCCTCGCGTTTCCACTGAGGTTGGCATCTCTCTCACAGTCCACTGCAGCTGGGTCTGCGCGTGATGAAATCGCAGCTTCAAAGTGCCTGGTGAAGCAGATCCTTCCAGCCCTGTGCTGTAAGAGGACAGGAGTCACACCATGCAGGAGTGTGTCTGCATGTGTCAGCAAAGCGCCTTTCAGCGCCTGGTAGCTGAGTGCAAAACATTTCAAGAGGAATCGGGAAATTAAATTTTGAATCCGCGTCTCTTCTGTTTGTTAGGGATTCGTCCTTTCACGTTAGATGCAATGTTCCATTGTATGTCTTGTACCATCTATACACACAATTTCCTTTTAATTTTTTAATATTGTCTTTCCCTGTTGTTGGGAATTTTTTTTTCTCTCTTTTTCTGGACAGGTTATACATATGCTAATAGAAATATGCCTATTATTTGAAGCATAGTTCTGCTTGTCAATGAAGCTTCATTAACACCGTTATCACTGCCTGACATTTATCTTATAATTTTCCAGAGTTGACTGTTACATCTCCATGGAAACCCAAATTGCAATTGAAACAAGTGAGATAATAAAGGCATCCACAGAGGATTGACAGTATGCAAGCCCACAGTGTTTGCAGGCTACATTTGTTTATAGTTCCTTAGATAAATCCCTTGCAGTGGAGATTTTTATTACCTGTCTCCTATCTTTCCATGACTACTGCTTATTGCAAGGTTTAGAGCAACGCTTTTTTTTATTTTGCTTTTTAATTAGAGCAATAAATTTTATTGGACTCAGCAAGGGGAGGCATTGAAGATGTAAATTCTAAAATTATTTTTCTGGAATGAAATATGAAGATTTTTGTATATGAATTTGGCACTGTGTAGACTAAGGCATTCTTACGTTGATTTGGTGGAGGTTTTTTTCAGAAACCAAAATTTAGGATCATGGACTCTTTTGATTTGCTGACTCTTTCAGTATACAAGAAGGATCTCTTTTTTTCTGTACCTAAGGACTTGAGCTCTCTTAAGTTCATGACTCTAAATCAATTTAGATGGTGCCTCAAAGCAAAGAGTCATGAAACTGGAGTGGGTCCAGAGTGAATTAATCTGAAATTAATTTGATTTTGAAAGGCTCCATCTGGCTGTGTTTGGAGAAGGCATTTAGGCAGATATATAAACAAATGATCATCTGTATTCTATATGCCAGATGTGGTGTCAAAAAAATGAAGAAATTGTTTAAAAAAAGGAATCGGCTGAGGGGGATTTTGCTATAATGATGCTCAACTTGTTGAAATCACAATTGCATCACACTTTGGACAATGATCTTTTCTTACATTCAGATTTGTAGAAGGGGAGAGCACGGCTGAGCTTGAGAAGATTTTTTTTTGTTTTAAGTAAGAAAATTGAATGTCACAGCTTCCTCTAATGGTCTATTTGAGATCTAACCAAAACTGGCTAAACAGAATTAACTGCACCCTTAAAACGAGCAGGGCTGTGATCTTCCCTTCCCTTTTAAGGAAGCTGTTTAGGTAAAGCAGCCATGTCAGGCATGAGCTCTTGGCCTCCTTCTCTTTGGACATGGCTTTTGTGCACATGAAAATGATTCCCTGCACTTTGTGGAGTTCTGCTGGGACCAGCATGTCTGTATGTACACATGTGGGTGCCAGTCTTGAAAAACACTGGACTGTAAATTACTTCTTTAAATAATCGGTTAGTTTTAGCACACAAAAATAGCTGCATTTCAAAACAAATATTTGGAGAACATCTTTCCCATGCCCTCCATCTCAACTCCAGGACAGAGTTTGCCATAAACTACTTAAGACCTTGCAAACCTCATAAGAACTTGCAGATAATTGCCAGCGTGGCTACAAAACTTGCTGAAATGGTCTCAAGTCAGTAATTATCAAGTAAAAGAAAAAAAATTCGAAGTCTTCATTGCTGTCTTAGAAGTTTTTTGGAGGGCAAAGGAAGAAGGGGATTGAGTAACAACTTTGTAAATTTGAAGCAGTAAGTGTTTGGAATGGGGAGAGAGAGACTGAGGTTGTTGACAAGAAAACAGATGGTCCTACGTGTCCCGAATTTTAAAAGCCTGGTACTATTCTAATTCAGTTGTTGACATGTCACAAATACATAAGCATTTGTGTGTAATCAAATACCATTGTGCTTTTTTAAAAAATAATACCGATAAATGTTTCCTGCCACACAGAAAGAAGTGTGCTTTGTTGCAAATGTGTGTAATCAGCAAGGCAAGGCATTAATAACCCCCACCATTAATACTGAGCAGTCAGCTACTCCAGGTTCAACTTCATGTTGAAAAGGTGCATCAATCTGTGCTCCAAAATTATAATGTAATTGTTCAGGCACACAGGCTCTCTCTCATGTTACTGTCCACCTTACAGTGATGCAGAGAGAAAAAAGCCCTTTTCAACTAGAGTCTCTTCTGTACAGAGCACAGATCTTAATAACCCAAAGACATAACTAGCAAAAAAGTTGCTAAGGAGCATAAAAAGAGTGGAGCAGTAAGTTACAGTAGTTGCAATAACAGAGGTTAGTTTAGACAGAAAAATTATAAATTAGAAGCCTTTGTTATGGCTTAACATCCTGGGTCAAAACGAGATTTGCAGGTGCCCATCTGGAAGTGGGTCAACAGAAAACAGATATTTAAAAGTCCTAACTTAATATTTGTTGAACTTTTTAAGGGGCATATAACAAGGCTGAATGGCCTTAAGCTGGAAGAGGACAAGTTTAGTCAGGTATAAGGAATAAATCCTTTATTGTGAGGCTGTTGAGGCACTGGCGCAGATTGCCCAGTGAGGCTGTGTCTGCCCCATCCCTGAAGGTGTTCAAGACAAGGATGGGGCTTAGACCAACCTGGTCTAGTTAAAGGCTCCCCTGCTCATGGCAGGGGAGTTGGAATGGGTGGTCTTTAAAGTCCCAACCCAAACCATTCTGTGATTCTCCATCTTAACTCTCATGGGACTTTTCTTAGAAATGCACCTACCTTACACCTGATATAGACAGTCCCAATCTTGTTTAAGCGTTTAATTTAGAGGACAAATTCTGCCCAGAAAGCAAAACTGAATTATTGGGTGGTTGCCTAAGCTGAGCTTTATGTTGCAGAACATTATTGTTTAGCAGACCTCATCAAACCTTGAACTAATTATATCCCAAAGCCTACAGCAGTCTGGAAGAGCAAGGGTTGGGGCTTACTTAGGCTCTTAGTTTATATCTTCAAGTACTTATTTTCAGTCATTCTTATCATGTATCCCAGAAATTTGTGATTCTCATCCGTACTTGAATAAGAGGGGAAATGAATTCAAAGCAGTTGGGGAGGGGTGGCTTTGACTTTCTTCAGCCATTGAAGGGCAGGCTTCTGTCACTGGCTGTTGAGCTTCTAGTTTTAGTTGTGTAAAATCTATAGGCCACTGTAGGCAAATCTTTAAAGATACTGAAAATAGGCCACTGTAAGTTTTATCAGCATAAACAAAAATATGCTGCTCAGTTCAGATTTGTATAGATGGTGTGTTTAATTGTTTGCTTCTGCTATTAGATGAACTAGCAGGGATATTTAATTGGTTTCCAAAATAGAACACTCAAAAAAACCCAAGCCTCTTCCCCTCCTTTCTCTTCTGCACCCATTCAGTCTTGTTTACATGTATTTTAACTTGTATGAGTTTCTCCACTCACAGGATGTGCACATCGTTAAGCACTACTGCATGTTCTAAAAAATAATTTTCTTAATAAAAAAGTATTTTAAAGGTCCATACAGCAGCAGTAAGAGTTGAGATCTTCTGACACATGTAGGACTTTTTTTTTTTAAGATATGTTTGCATGTAAGGGGTTTTTTTGGGTTTTTTTTGAAGGCATGATGTAGCAGATATATAAAGCTTTTGCAAAGTTAGTTGCTTGACTCTGGTTCCAGGAAGCATTGCCAGCAGCATAACATGAGAATAACATCTTTTGGTAGGTTTAAACATGTACACAAGGGGTTTCCAGGGTTTAAGTTGAAACCCATGCCATAAATCAAACTGGTTTGTAATAGAAGTGGTGCAGGAATGCAGAGGCTGAACACCTGAAGAGCCACCCCGCTCTTGAGTTGAATATTTGACTTTGGAGAGCAGAACTCTGATTTTAGGAAGGTGAGAAGCCTTAAAGCACAAAGGAGTGTATGTGCTCCAATGTGCATCTCCAGCTGAAAAGGGAACTGCATTTTAATGCAGCTCTTACTAAGATTTCCTTTTGTATCCTTGATTTCTTTCTGAGATTCTGGTGAGGAATCTGCATCGATACCTCTAAGAAATAACATGTTTTACCTCAGGTGGGCTCAGCTCTCTTCTGATGTTTTTCTAGTCTGTATTTTGTTTGATACTTTTTCCAATTCATATTGCCCTTAGTGTCATGCAGTCTGACCCATCTGCTTGAAAGGCAACTTCCCTCTGCTCCTCCTTCTCCCAGCCCAAATTTATTACCCATCAAAACATTTTCTAGATAGGAATTCTTTTCCCCCATATTTTCAAATATCTTTTTGTCTGGGATAAAATATCTTCTTACCTTACCTAAAATTTGCAACTGGGACATTGAAGTGCTTACCTGTACTAAAGTTGGAATTAATCAGAAAACAAGTATTCCCTATCCCAACAGTGGTTTGCTATGGTTTGTATTATCTACTACATGGAGAGAGTTAGCAAAGCTGAACTACAAAAAAAATCTCTGATTTCACCAGAAGAATGACTGTCGATTTTAAATTATCAGGGCAGTAAAAAGTAACTCACTGTCTTAATAAAAATTACACTTTTAGAGATCATTTCTGCCACTGTGGAGGCAACACAAGGAAAAACATGTTTGCATTTACTACTGAGTGCTTACACAAGCGCTTGAGTTTTATTAGCTACTGAGAAGAATAAAATCTGAGCATTGTATGTCAGGTATTAAAAGCCATCAGGATTTTCATGTAATTCTTGTGTGTGTGAGAGTGCAAGTGCGGTTGCTCTCTGCTGGGTGGATGAAGAATTGCTCATCTCTTTGTTAAAATCTTTATGGGGCTGTAAGATGGATTGCAAGTCTTACAGCTGCTCAGTTGTTAGCTCTGCTGATGGGTGCAGGGAAGCCTGGAGATAATTATTTTGTAGACTTTACTGCCTATGTAGGACTGAACATCCTGCCATATGAGTTCTTTTTTCATTGGGCACGATGTCAGGGTCATTTAGCAACTGCTGTTTAGGATATGCGTTACTTAATAATAATTATAAGTGTTATTAGAGTCTAATAGTTCTGCCAAAAGCTACAACACACTGCAGCAAAAACAGTTAATGATTTTTGAAACATCATCTTTCCTTTGAGCTGCTTCTGAGCAAGTGTGCTGCAAAAAAGCTGATGGGCCAGCAAGCATCTGGAGATTACTTTTTTCCCCCCCAAAACACAGAGACCGGTCATTTACAGCTTAAAAATGTTGCACAGCTTCTTTTTCTGTTTGTCAGAGGTTCTGGCCCTTATTTTGCTGGCCAAAATCCAATGTAGGTAATTACCTTCTGTGTCTATAAATTGCAGCCCCCCTGCAGTTTTCAATTGGGTATGGTATTGTTCTACCCTTCCTGGCTGAAATTGTTGTGCGATAATGCTCCATGTCATTAAACAGCTGCCGTCTGTCACCTTACGATGAAGTCATTCCTCTCCAAACAATGAGTTTATAAAGCCCTTTTGAGTCCTTCCAGATAAAATTTGCTCGTAAACCAGCAATTATGATCTTTGGAGTACAGTAAGGTGATGCTTGGCTGTCTGTCTTGACAGTCAGGAGCCTTCAAATGGGTGTTGTCCCTTTTGTCACTTTGTGTGATGTCTTGGCAGTGATGCCACAGCTCAGATGTAAATGCTTTATTACTGTAAAACCTTGGTGCCTGTAAATACCTCTGAACTGAGTTGGATTTAGTTGTCATTACACTTGGAACTCATTTGTTAACATGTTCTTGTTCTGTTGGCTCTTAGAGGGAATTCAAATATCTTATACCATGGAACATGAAAAAGGCAAATCCCCAGCAAAATGGCAAAACCACAATAATAGGGTGAGGGTTGCAATATGAATTAACCAAGAAAGAGCAGTATGAAGTTTCTGGGTAGGGTTAAAAACAGATTTGACAAACAGGTCTCGTGTAAGTCCGTTTGGTCCCTGCTAACAGCTGTTTTTCAGCACCTGACTTGACACTGGAATCATTAATGAAGATGAACGTGGATTAATGCCAAAGCTCTTAACAGTGATGAATTTAAGAGAGTCTGTTTTGATTCAGACGTTGGTTTCTGAAGGCTACCTCTCTGTCCTGAGTGGGCAATTCACTTTTAGCTGTCCTGCAGTAATTAAATATATGAATGGGTGAGACCAAGAGGGCAACTAGTGGGTTTTTCTGGTGCTCCTGCTGAAGCAGCAGGGATATTAAAACAATCTCCAGCTCCTCAAGAGTGGCCCTGTCAGCTGGCTGAAATGATGGAATGGTAGTTAGGTTATTAGAAGAAAAATTGGCACAAATTGAGAGAGAGGATGCTCTGGCAGCAACCACAAGCAGACAGCGACTCAGAGTCTTAATCTCTGCCCTCAGGCTGCTCTCTATGATACAGATGACACCTTGTCAGTGAAGATGATGTGCTGGGTCACCCCTGAGTCCAATGGGCTAAATTGGCCATGGAGGGAAGGATTGCTACAGCATAGAGCCAGCAAGCCACATAATCTAATTTTTTTCTTTCTTTCTTTCTTTTTTTTTTTTTCTTTTTAATGTATGTCATCATTTGGGTACTGACAGTAAGTGCCAGGGGATCCTGTTCTCATTAGTGTCCCCTAGACACAGCTATCTCTGTACACTAGTGATTTCAAGAAAGTCCTAAGCTTTCACAAGGATTTCTTTGCTTCCTTCTGGAAAGTTTTACATGTAGTTTCTCTTATTGCTTCTTGGGTAATAAGAAGAAGGGGAGAAGGTGGAAGGAAGAAGCCACTTCCTCTGAGAGCCACTGTGTTGGCAAAGAGAAATTAGTAAAAACCCTACAGCTGTTAGCAGCCAAGACATCTTAGTGAAGAACAATAATGCCCATTGGGTGAAGATATAAGCTGGGCGAGATAAGGGAATTCATCTTTAGAAGACATAATTTGCAAAGGATCAAGCATATTTGGCTGGATTTTGGACCCCACAAGCTCTGTGACAACTGAACCATCAGGCAGGTGTGGTGCATAATTTTGTTCCTCAGTGGAACCTTCAAGTGCACTGCAGGGATCAGATCCATAGCATCTATAAAATAGGTGTTTTTCCCCCATTGTTATCTCTCTGCTGTTTTATTCACTTGTTCATTTTGCCTGCATTGCCTCTAGTCCTACACCAGCTGCCAAAGCTGGGTGAGGATACTACTGCAAGTGTCATTGATGCAACAGTGTCCATGAGCTCCTCAAGATCCCAACAGTGAGACTTGGATTCCCCCTCTGAGGTGTCTGAGAGCCTTGGTTTGCACTGGAATCACCAAAGTGCAGTGTAGGAAGGAGGCCAGCTGTGTTTGTAGAAATGAGTGCCCTCTCTGTGGCCTGAACTTGTCTGTCAAACCGCCAAAATGTTGGCAGCTCACTCAAGTCCCTACCTTGTGGTAGAAAAGTATTTTAAAGAAAAGGCTAAATTATGCTTGGTTTTTCCCTAACTCTGCAGGAATTATTGGATTGACAGAGCTGTCAATGGATGGCGGAATTTAGTTTGGAGAAATTTTAATGATTTATTCAAGTTAATGCAGGCAGTGAGTGACAAAATCTGTCCCCTGGAGCTTTGCTTCATAGTGCATGGTACCTATGCCTTCAGTCAGAGCTTTTAACCATCTTCAGCCAATAAAGCATTTAAAGAATATGATAGATGTAATTCAACTTTGGTCCCAGCAAAATAAAGAAAGGGCTGAAACGTTTTGTGCAATTAGAAGAAAGCTTGGCCTGTGCCTAAACCTTTAGCTCAAAGCAACAACTTGATGCTATTAGGGCCATTAACCTGAGAAAACAGGTATTAGTGTTTGGCTTTGTGGTTTCTAAAAAAAATGGCTGATTAGCAATGGAAATTGTGGGGCTCTTGGTGGTAAAGGTGGTTCTGGTAAAGGAAAAAGCAAAGGAATAAACTTGTTATTCTTTATTAAACATTACCCCAGCTGTAATTTTGGGCTGAAGTAGCAATTTTGTATGGATTTCTTAAAGAAGGGATCCAACAGAGAGAACAGATGAAGGGCATAATTTAAAACTGAACTCAATACAAACAACACAGAGAATAAATGAAGTGAAAAGTCAATTTATGAAAGAAAATAGTTGACCAAGCCCAGGGCAGAGCTGGGAGCTTAACTAAACTTCTGCCTTTTCTTTCAAAATAACATATTAGCGTTTTCCCCAGTTATTTTAAGCTATGGGTCAGGGATTTTTCAACCTCCCTACTAAGGAAGTTGTTTGACAGGTTGAGTTTTACGTAAAGGAGTAGGAATTGAAAAGAAATAATGGAGTGATTTTCAAGAGGTTTAAGTGTCACGTAGGTGCCTACTGCTCCATGAAAGTCTTGAAAGGTGTTTCTATGAAGTATCACTCAAGTGAGTCAGTCATGTTTTTTCTGTTTCTTGGCAATTTTAAGGGGATGGTTGTTTGGATGGTTGGCTTGGTTTGGCTTAAGTGCTGTCTTTGTATGGAAATGAAGTTTCTAAGGCCTGGAGAAGTCACAGTTTCTGCAGGTGAACTTGTGACTTGTAGAACTTATTCAAAAAGAAGAGCATTTGCAAAACAAGATATTTGTGTATGAAATGAAATGTAAAAGTTTGGACCAAATCTTAGAGTCTCTGACTCAGGCAAGATTCCTGCTAGAATATTTAGGAATTTTAGCCATTTATGAGTGTGTGAAAAATGCTGTTGTCTGCTGATCTGTGTTGAAAGCACTTCACAAGGGATGATCAAACTTCTTGCTGGTAGTGTAAAATGTGCCTTTAATATAACTTTCTCCTTCCTGCCTGTAAGCAGGGAAAGTGCTAAAGTTAATACAGGCATATTAATGTGAATTATGCTTTCAAGGAGATGAAACACATGAAACTAAATAATTTGTCTTCACACAGGTTATAGCTGTGAGACAGGGGAATTGCACAGGGTTGTTTTCTTCTCACCACTCTTAGGTTTCTTTTTTTTTTGCATGTAAAATATGATTTTCATCTGGTTGTGCAGATTCTGAGCTCTTCCAAGTCCTCCGGTGGGCATTCACTCCTGAACAATCATCAAATGAAGAAATTCTAATTAAAGCCAAGGTTTTGAAGGTGGCAGGTGGCTCTGAAATGCCTGAATTCTGCCATGATCAGCTTCTGACATTGCTGCATACAGGCCATTTGCCCCCTCTCCCTGGTGGAAAGATGGGGGGATGCTTGAAAATTCATGCATCATTAGTGTTCTTTCTTGAAACTGGAGCATCCAAAAATCATCAGCACTTTTGGAATTTCTAGCCAAGTAATTAGTTGAAACTACTGTCTTTAATTATCAACAATGTAAGGGGGGGAGGGGGGGAGGGGGGAGGGACTGATGTATTTTTACTTTTGTTCACTATTTAAAATTATTTATTTCCTGTATAAGAGTACGAATCCTCCTAAACCGTGATCTATCATTTGTCTCCCAGATCAGATTCTTTTTTGTTCCAAAGTTCTTTTTCTCTCAAAAGTGTGGTTGTTTTGAACTTGGATGTAGGATGTACATCTGGAGATCAGATAGGCTAAAAATTTCTCCTTTAGCAGGGGAAAAAAAACTTTCTGAAGCAGCATTTTAATTTCCACAATGAAGTAGGCAGTTTTGCCACTGCCATCTCTTTTTGAATTGTGCTTTTTTTTTTTTTTTTTTTTTTTTTATGGCAGCAATAAACAATGTGCTTTAAACTGGGTCTCTCCAGACTTCTTTTCCTTTTTAAAGAGCGTAGGCAACTAATCGTCAGCAACCAGCCACATAGCTGGAGTGTTTTCCATTCTAGGCAATATCATACTAATTTGATGCACACATGGATGCTTCACACAATCTGCAGATTCATTGCTGGCATCTTGCATTAGTCATCTGACAGATTGCCAAGTGTTTCATACTCCTTTCATGTGACTTTATTACAAAACACACACACACATAGACACACGCACTGCCTTGTTTCTGCCAGTAGCCAGTTTAGTGAGAATTCACTGCAGTCCTGTTTACAACAGCCATGAAGAGAAATCTGCACTTATTTACCACTGTCTTCTACTTTAAAATGCAGAAGTCCCAGGTTGTGTTGTGCTGCTCTCATCTTATATAATGACATTAAGCAGCAGCCTGCAGAGAAAACCAGACTCAATGAAAAATGTAATAGCATTGTTTTTTGTTCATAATACTTATGCTATTAATTAAATACTGATTTTTTTTTTCCTGCTTTGTGCCAATTGACATCATCTTCTGCAATCTAGTGTTCATGAAAACTGCGTGGTCTCCTAACTTGTCTTCTCTCTTTCATCTCCTTTTTCCACTTTCTAGTAACGGCACAGCTAACAAGATGAATGGAGCTTTGGATCATTCAGACCAACCAGACCCAGATGCCATTAAGATGTTTGTTGGACAGATTCCCCGTTCGTGGTCAGAAAAAGAATTAAAAGAACTTTTTGAGCCTTATGGAGCTGTCTACCAGATTAATGTTCTCCGAGACAGAAGTCAGAACCCTCCCCAAAGTAAAGGTACAGTAGTTATGCTCTCTTTGCTTTCAGTTTGCTTGTTTTCCCAGTGATCTTGCTTGCCTTCAGCATTTCCAAAGAGGTTTGCGTCTGGGCTCTCTGTTTTGTATTATGCTGTGTTGAGCTATGCAGCAGTCCTAAGAGGAGAGGACTCCTGAATCCTATCAGATATTGCCTTCCTCCTCTTCTGAAACTGAAGTTTAATTGTCTGCTATCTGGAAGCATGCATTCCAACTGTGCAAAAAATAGGAAAATATCACTCTCCTTGTTTAAATTATCATTGCCAAAAATGTGGAAACCTGAGCAGTTGTTTCACAGGATTAGCTCATGAAAAATATAATTTTCTATTTCCTTTTGTTTTGTCTCTTTGCACCCCAGGTGGGAATTATTTTAAGAATACAGAAGGGAAAAATGATAGTGGTGGGTTCTTGCCACATCATTGCTCCAGCAGCAATAAAAATTACAAATGGTCACCCTGCCCATTTTCCAAAATCTGACTTTTTTTTCTGCAGTCATGTTAAAGGATTGGTTTCTGGCACTGATACTGTTCTAAATGAAAGGGTTAGTTTTCCTTCTTGCATTTTTTCTGTATACATGTAAACTATTTGTCCCTAGCTATATTCCTTCATTTCACTACGTGTATCTGTGCTTATTTAGGCATGTGAGAATTTTGTGCATTATAGCAGTTTAAGTATAACACGTGCTTACATGTAAACTGAAAGTGAGCATTTTGTTTCACAGAGTGCTTTTTCCTCCCTACCTAGCTGTATTTTTTTCATTCAGGTTTGGTACCTGAGAGCATTACTACAGTTAAAAATAATTAGCGTAGCTCGGAGGCAGAACTGGATGTGCATGTGTGTGCCTGGCTGAAAGGTTGCTAGACAGTTTTTCCTTCTTACTGCACCCCTGCCACTGACTCGAAAAGCCTTCAGAGCACACATTCTATGGAGAATATCACAGAATGATTCTGTGGGCTCGCAGCAAAGTTAACAGAGCAAAACAGCCCTCACTGGAGATGAGATGTTTGCCGTTGTGGGAGGCGCACAGCCTGGGGTGCTCCTGTGCTTTTGGGCAAAGCAATGCCGAGGCTCAGCATCTCTCCCTTGCCCTGGTACTGGGAAGAGGATCCTCTCAGTGCCTTCTTTTTCCTGCCCAGTTAAGCAGTCAGGTGCTTCGAGTGGTTTATTTTGAGTTGTTTGCATCTCTCACTTCTGGTTAAAGGACTTGATGCATTGGTCTCACACGTGTGTCAGAGAGGGGGTCCAGCTCACTGTACCTTCCTGCTAATCAGCTGTCTGTACTAGATCACTCTTTCCCCTTCCCCATCCCTGGAAGTGTTCAAGGCTATGTTGTGAGAACAACCTGCTCTAGTGAAAAATGTTCCTGTCCACGGCAAGAGGACTGGAACTGGATGCTCTTTAAAGTCCATTCCAACCCAAACCATTCCATGACTCTGTGATTCAGAAGCAGAAGGTATTTCTGGTTGGAGTTTCAGTGTAGTTCTGCTTCCAGCCCCCTCCCCAATTTCCCAGGATTGATGTACTGTAGCATGTACCCCCCTACTGTGTTAGCACAGAGTCCTCACTAAATGTCTTTTTCTTGTAATGCTGGATAGGAGAGCATCAAGAGGTCAAACAACTGGATTTTCTGCAGTCCAGGCTGCTGTGGATGAGCAACTCCTCCTTAGCTTAAACCACTGAAATACTGAACTTTGAGACTCATCCATTTGGAAGGAGCTGATTCCTGGGTCCCAGCAATGCCTTCCCACTAAGCAGTAAATGAAGTGAGAATGATATTGTGGTTAGACAGAAGAAACCCATTGATACCCATTTCTGGGAATCACTGTACCTGTCCATCAGGCAGCTGGAAGGCATAAAGATGAAGCAAATCATTGTAGGCTAATTATTAACGTTTGTAGTCTCCATATACAATATTCTTTTTGAAAGGTGCCTGGGTTTTGGGGATGCTTTTTGCTTGGACTCTTTTCAGCCATGCAGAGATTATGCTTGTCACTGCAGGCATTATGTGTTAATTAATGAGTAAATTAAATTAATCCTGAAGACAGGCAGAATAACCTTCAGACTTACTTTTCTCTGGCACCAGCAGCAAGCTCCTCTGGTGGTCAGCTTTTCCATTGAAAGTTTTGAAGGAGTGTATCTCCATGCTGGCTCTATCCTTCCTTCTGGCTGAATCTGCCAGAAACGTTGCTAGAAACCTCTTGAGTTTCTTGTGGATATCTCTTGACTAGGAATGATCTTTATTTTCTTAATCCAGTTGCACAAAGGATTCTATGTGAGAGATTGTTAAGAATGCTGGAAACAAACAAACTGAAAAATTGCCCTGAGAAACATCCTACAGTCTTCTTTTCATCACAATGCATGAGAAATACTTCACCTCTACTATCTAATTGGCATTTAGAAAAGAAACTGAGTTTTCATTTTTTGTTTGGCAGTCATAGAATCATAGAACATCCTGAGCTGGAAGGGACCCACAAGGATCACAGAGTTCAACTCCTGGCTCTGTACAACATCAAAAATCACATGTCTGAGGTGGAGTGAAATTCCATGCTCCTCTTCTGTGTAAATACTCACACCAAACAACCCTTTTTATTTAATTTGATCTGGGTGGATTTGGGTTGTGTCAGGCAGTTTTCTGCCTGCTGACACTTTTTATCACCTCCAGTTTGTAGAATGGTCCATCAAGGGACCTCGTGGTTGGGTGAGGTAGAAAAAAGTCCAATTTTTATTTCATTGCATAGTTGGGACTGTGTGTCAGGCAGAACACTCACAGCCCGGTGTGACACAGAAAATTTTTTTCTGCATATGCTGCAAGCCATGAGTTGCAATGACAAGAATGCAAGTTGGTGTTACTACACCACACGGGGGGAGCAGTTAGGTTTTGCTCTTTAAACAAAAGCATTTTAATTTTCAAAAGATTCTTCTCAGACAAGGGTTGTGTATTTCTGTGAGCTTGGCCAAAGGGGCTACTCTAATTTGGACTGAGTTTTTCTCTGATGAACTGTTTATGAAGCTGCAATCTGAGTCTCTCCCAATTCTGTCAAAAATAACCATAGGCTGCTTCTCTCTCTCCTGCTGTTATTCAGACTGTCTTTCATACCCTCCAACGACAGACGGCCTAGTTCATGTCTTTCCTCCTCTTTTGTATTGCTTGCCAGCTCTGCAAAGCTGAGGCTGGAGGAAGACAGGTAGAAAGCCAAGTTTACCTCACTCTGGAAAACCAGAGGAAAGCCATCTTATTTCCACAGATATATTGATACTACTGAAAACATTGAATCTTGATTTTATTAATTGGGACCTTCAGGAATGGCTGCATTCTAGGAAATTCCTCATCCTTTCCAGAGCTTGCATGTCTCTGCTTCTTTTGGATGTATGAAACAGCTCAGCAAAGTAATTTGACTTTGTTTTTATCTCTTGTTGTCTTGTTTTTCCTCTTTCTGCAACAAGAGAAATCCAGGTATTAGATTAATTAAATTAGATAAATTAATTAAGTATTAGGTAAAATAAATACCAAAAAAAAAGAAAAAAAACAGGTCAGGAAATTCTGTACCACTGAAAAAAACGGTACTTTTGGCTTCTCAGGGCTAAGAGGTTTCAAAATCTGGGCAGATCAGTCCTCTCTGTTCCCAGTCCAGCTTGTTCCCTTTATATAATTTATTCTCAGTGGATAGATGACTTTTTTCCAGAGTAGTTGTTAAAAAGAGCTTCTCTAATACCTCAAATGAAGCAAGCTCTGTGTGAAGGCAGCACACACTGCCACCAAGATCTCTCTTCCTCCCCACTGTTTTCCTAAGCCGGAAAGATTTCCTTGGCTACTTTGGTTTTGCAGTCCAAGTGCTGAAGCAAGCAGATGGCACAGGGCTACTTTTGCCTTTTGAAATGCACCAGAAGAGTCTTGGGCCAGATCCACTATGTCCTTTTGGCACCTTGCCTCTGTTTCAATACCTGATAATTCTTGTAGGGATCAAGGTCCCCTAAACCAGCTTTGTGAGCCTGAATCTCTTTGTGCAGCCACAGGAATCACACTGCAGAAAGCAAGGAGAGGCACCTGTGCAACAACTGACTCCGTGTTTGCTTGCAGCCTTTTACAGAACCTTTATCAGATTAGAGGGAGGCTGCTGAGTGAACAAGGATGTGCTGTAGTTAAAGGCCAGTGTTTATTATTATCCTATTTAACATGATAATTTAAGTCTACCGGGAAGCCAGCAGAGGAATCTGATAATGAGGCATTCATCTGCTGCATACAGGAGAGACCAGGTGGGCAAGGAGGTGTAGAGGTGTGTATACTTATATACAGAGAGAGAGATGCATATAGGAGGCAGAAGTTACCTGGCTTGCTTTAGCACCATTTCAGCCTCAGTTTAGCCCCTTCAAAGTAATCTGGTGCAGGCAGGGGGGACAATTCCTCTCCTCCAGTAGGTCCCTGTCACAGTGCCTGGTACAGTAGGAGAAAAGGGAACTCGGGCAGTCCTGCACAGCAGCAGAGCTGTGGCACTCACTTTGTTACAGGTGCCCATCCTGAATGTCCCAACCTGCAGCTGTTCCTCGTTCCTTGACTGCCTCTGTGGCACCACACAGCCAATTGCACCCTCTGCTCCTTCAGGCAGTTTCAATATATTATGTTTGGCAAAACTGCTGTAGAACCTCTTTAAAAGCTCCCTTTAGCCAGCACTCCAGGAGCCAGGGTTTCTCTACACTTCGTGTCTTATTCTGTGTTTTGAATGCCCTCACAGGCCCACTGTTTAGCTTTTGAGATCAGATAAGTTGCACCATGAGCATATTTGCTGTTGAAATGGCAAGATGTGTGACCACAGCCATTGTGCATGTGTGTGTTAGACTAAATTTTGGTGGTGGTGGCTGGCAGATATTTTGTTACTATGCAGAGTTGAAATCTTTTCCTGCACTGTATAAAAAAAGTGCCTTGCATGATATTTTTTTAGCAGGTGCATTGTATGCTATAAGAAGTTTCACACAACAAAGACTGGCAAAAACCCGATGTCATTAAATACAAGTACAATGGGGAAGAAGAGTGAATGATAAAGTTGAGTTTTTAACTTGAAGTTTCTGACCGAAGGGTGTTTAAATTTAAACCTTAAGAAATCTTAAATCTATAATTTTAAGTGGGTTGTAAATAGCATTATAGAATATATTTCAGATGTGAGCTGATTTTTAGAAAAGGTAATTCTTTACTCGACAAATCTGATGGAGTTTTTCAAGAAGTTTCTGTGAAGGTGGACAGGTGTGAAATCATCTATATAATCAAGCTGATTTCCCAGGGGCATTTCACACAGTGTCACACAGGAGACTAATCCATGCAATTGCTGGTGAAGCAGAGAAGGGCCCATTCAAACGGGGAGAGGAGCTGGGTAGATGATCGAGGGCAGATTAGAATGGGGAAAGGTTATGGGCCAGGGGAAGAGAGAGGATGATGATTGGAGAGCAACAGGGACTGTTATTGGAGATCAATACTTTTTCACTCTCTATGTAAATGGCTTTGACAGAATGAACCACCAACTTGTTATCCAACTTTTTGGATCATGCAGAAGGGACTAGACAGGGGAGAAGCCACCTGATAACCTGGAGAAAACAATCAAACACAAAGAGATTCTGCTGGGTAAAACGAACCGTGAGCAAGAAGAGTAAATTTTATTTTGAGCTAACACATGTGTTGAATGAGTGCATTTTTCAAAGATTTGAGAGCAGGAGAGGATTCAAGGAGTGCACATATCATAAAAGGACTGAGATGATGTTTTGTATCTGTGTGGTCAAAAAGGCACAGAAAATGCGAAGCTGTATAAATGGAAGCATTGAATAGAGCCTTCAAGGAAATACTGCACCACTTAAAAAAGGAATTTTTTTTAATCATGTTTAAACTACAGTTACCAATATTTAGTGCCATTCTATAGAAAAGGGCAGAGGTCCAGAGAAGAGCAGCATGATTTTGTATGAAGTCAGGAAGGGATGAGCCATGGTGAAAGGTCTGCAAAGGTTAACTTGTACAGGGCTTCAAACATTGACTTACAAGAAAGCTAAAAGGGGAAAAGCTGAGGAAGAATACAGGGCTGTACCTTGGTTTGGAAAGAAAAAGTAGTGAGGGGATACAATTGAAGTTTCTGCAGTATGTTGAAGTGCATACCAAAGGCAGGAATAGATAAGCTCTTTCAATTAATATTAAACCCAGAGACAGCACAGCATAGACTTAGGACTGAGGAACAGCAGGCCAACAGAAAAAGATATGGCTTCTCAAGGCAAACTTTCTTCCTCCACTTGCAGAGCAGAGATTGGCTTCCAGAAGAAGCAGTGAGAAGAGTTCCAAAAGAAGCTTTCCTTTTGCTTGCTTCCATTTAGTGTTTTGAAATAATACATCTGGAATAGGATGTCACATGTGTCCAAGTGCAGTTTCACCCCATAAACAGGACAAGGTGCCAAGCTGTCAGTGGCTTAGCTGTGTCCAGCACGAAGAGAGGCTGAGATTGGTGTCCCCTGACATTTTTCCATTGCTTTGAAGAGAGGGAGCAGATCAGGATAACATCCCGTTGTGTACTTGACTGCAAACCTGTTGCCCACATAAATCAGTCTCACTGTGTACTCCCTTCACTGACAATGGCAAGAGAGTCAGCCCCTTTGAAAGCAAAGATTATCACTGCAAACCCAACCCAGTGAAACAGAGCAGTAGTGGAAGATGTGAAGACCCTGTAACAGGAGCAGGGGGCTGTGGTTGCAGAATGGGAAGACTAGAGGATGGCGGGGGGAGTTGGGTAGAGGATTTTTCAGTTGTGGTACTTAAATATAGAAGCAGCACAGAAACCTTCCTTTAGCCTTCTTTCTAAAGTTCCTATATACAGTGCATGAATGACTGGAGCAGAATGAAGCTATTTTTGTTTCTTTAGCATCTTTTCCCTCCCCGTTTTTATGGTATTTATCACAGTGGGAGTTTGGTCCAGAAATGAGGACTGTAGGTATTGCTGTAAGAAGTTAATAAAAATAACACATCTCTAAGGGATTAAAGTAGATGACTTTGGGGCTCATTGGTTTCCGTTTCATAGCAGCTTAACTATGATTTACAGTTGCATATGAATTTTAAAAATTAAGCTAAGACTGTATAAGCACATTATTAATTACACCTGTGATGAAAAAATTGCATAAACTTTAACTACATGAATTTTTTAGTCAAATTGATAAAAAACCCATCTGCAGACCAGCCAGGAGAAAAGCAGGACTTCGTATTCCAATTGTGGTTCTTTCTAGTGTTCATGTCTAATAAACACTTAGGGGAAAGGCAAGTTCAGTAAAGGGGCATTTGAAAAGGAATTTTTGAACTTCAGTTCAAGTGTGCTGTAATGTTGACAACTTAAGCACATCATCCAGCATTTACTTACAGGGTATTTTAGAACAACTTTAAAAAAGAGTCCCAAATGTTCATAAAATATAAATGTGTAATCTGTTGTTTGTGATGACATCACTTCATTGGGAAAAACACCCAAAACACATGGGCAGGCAGTTAAAACAGCTTGGACTTTCAGTAATATTAAAAAAAAAAAAACACCAAGTAATCAAATTGCTTTGTTGAATGTGAATAGTATGCCAAGCCTCAGTTTCTCAAATATATAATCTTAAAGGCAAAAAACTGTAATGCATGGAAAAATCTAAGTCAAGTCATGCACACACACACAGGAATTAATCAATAGATTAAATACTCAGACATAAAACACAGGCGTGTTTTAAGTATTTGCAAGATTGCTGCTTACATTTAAAATATATGCATCAATAAAACTGCCAGATACTGTCAGTTTGATATTTATGATCTCCAGTTTCTTTAGTTGCATATTAAAGCTCACATCAGTGAGGTTCTGCTATTTTATGACATTATGGCACTGAATTTTTTTCCTCTTCCAATTTTTTACTATGTGAATAAACATACACTATTTATCTGCTCATCACATAAAAATTTATGTGAGAAATATGTGAGTTTTTGTTAAAGGACAATGGCTTCAAAACAAACCACACAACCCTTCTCTTGTTATGTAGTCTTTCTTACTCTATTCAGTTCTAATATCAAGATCATTTGCTCCTAACACATGAGGAGATTTTGCAAAGGATGTGGGGACTGGTCTGAAATCTTCACACACTTTGGCAAGGAGCTCAATGGAAGAAAACATTTGACAACTGAGCAGTGTCAAAAACAAAGTGTAATTGGGAAGCAGCCTTACGAGCATGGATTTTGGGTGTACTGCAGCTTCCAAATCTCTCATTTCCACTGCAAAAACAGCGTTTTATTGCTTTTATCTTCTGTTCCTTTCACCCCACTAAAATCAGTCACAAGTGTCTGTGCACGTATATGCACAAATAAATAACTGCCTAAAATTAAAACTCACAATGCAGGAAGATTTCCTCATTAAAAGACAGAAGGAGAGACTCCAAGGCAGTAAGAATTTCTCTGTCACTGCTGAGATGATGTGAGAGACATAAATATTACAATGAAGGGTCACAATAAAAAGCTAAAGACCACATAAAACATTTTAGCATAAATATGTCATCAATTTTGCTAGTTCTTAACATGAAATTTAAACCCCAGGAGGGCCTTGAAAGGATGTCTGCTATTCTTTATAATTTTGAAATGCATTAAAAGCAGATATACAGAGCATGTATAGCAGTGTAAATCAATTTCTATTTCATTACTTCCATCGTCCCTGCACCAGACCTTGTCACCCTGTTTTTAGGAAGTTTTTTTGTGGGAGCAGAGTAGCAAGAGGACAGATTTGGGCTTGATTTGGGTGTGGCAGGACTCACAACATCTTCAGTGTCAGACTTCAGTGATACAGATGCTATAAAGGGATGTGCTGTGCCAGTAGTAATATTACTCTTTTTTTAAGACATCAGTTTCATAGTGCACTGTAACCATCAGCGTATTTCAAAAGAATAGCAAATAACTCCCCAAGGATAAAGGCTGGTAGTGGCTTCTAAGCCTGGTTTGAGCTTAACTCAAGCCAGTGGACTGTGGGTGGAAGGCTGTGTATGCCATATAAATCTCCTGGTCCATCTGTCTCGGGAAAGAATGCATTTTCAGGAATCTGTGTCTTTCTAATTGCCTATAAAAACACTCTGAGACAAGCCAGTGAATAAATTAAATTTGAATGTTTCCAGTGGATCTTTTCAGTTTCTCACTGAACCTAATTACTATCTAATCTATGCCCATGAGTATGCAGTTTTAAGTGGGACGTTAGACTTTCACTCTGCAGATTATAAACTCTGTGGTGCATAAATTCATTATTATTTGTGTAAGAGAAAACGTCAGTGTCTACTACCTTGTGGTTTTAATTTAAAACAACTACTGCATCCAATTCAGGCATTCTTTTAGAGGACTAAGAAGAGCTGTAAAGAGGTGGAAGATGTTTTCTAATAAACCGTGTCTCTTGTTCACCCAACTGAATTGGGAAAATTTATGTTTCAAACAATAATTAAGCTCTCCTCATAGCTCAAGATGTCATGCCTTCAACTGCAATTTTAGGGAGCTCTACCACAATAGGGAGTAGATTAATATAATGGACTGCAGGAAACTTTTTGCTGCAAGGATGAGTGTGGCACCGTAAGGAGCAGGGCTGCTGCTTCAGCCAGACTTCTCCAAGTGTTTTGCAAAGGGAGATAAATAACATCACTCCATTTTTACCAGCTGGAAGAATTGAGATACAGAGGCCTGGGGGGACTGTTCCCAAATTTTTTGAGTCACTTTGAGCAGGCAGAGAATAATATCCTCTCTGTGCTGGTGTCATTTTGCCTAAATGAAATCTGCTCCCTTCATTTTCAGTACATGAATCCCTGAGCTTGTTTGTGTCCCTGACACAAAAATTTTGTTATGTTAACACTGCCCAGGTGAGCTCTGCATTAGTTTATTCACATATTAATCGGATCTGATGAGAACTGCAGTTAGAAAACAAGTCTGGAGCAGACCCAAAGGCACCAGCTCTCACTCTTCCTATGCTCCCCCTAATTAATACAATGAGTCTTAAACAACAATCTTCCTTTATTATTTGCAGATCATGGGATATAAAAATCATTGTAGATTTAGAACGGACTATATTAACCCAAGTAATTCCGCCAGGACTTGAGTTTCTATAGTGAAAAGTGTTGTGTTGTCTCTGGCTCAATTAGATTTTTCTCAGTGTCAATTTTAATTCACTTCACCAGAGCGTGGGGGAACTCTCAGTGGAAGGGAAAATGCTGCTTCTGAATGAGTGCCTCCTGTAGCCCACATTTTATTTAAGAGTTTTAAAATGCTTTGCAGTCCCACGTACTCCCTTGAACGTCTGCTATTGTGTGCCATAACAGCTGAACAAAATGCCTTGATGTTTGTTAATGTGACAGGCATCTGAGCCTGAGCAGGAGGATGCAAATGGAGAAAGCAGGGTCCTTGGTCCCTCTTTTTATTTAATACTAAAAAGAAAAAATAAAAAGTCTTGATGAGACCAAATAAACTTTGTGTCAAATCTTTCCCACCCTTCCAAACACCTGCCCATACATAAAAGAAGGGTTTCCTTTTGCAGTGCTGAGCTCAGGACAAAGGTTGAGTGGCCCCAGAAGTTGTTTTTCCCCCTTTAGATTTGGTATTTCCCACCTCCCATGGCTGTTAGCACTTCAGTGTGCATTGCTTGGTTATTCTCTGCTTGCTGCAAAGTAATCCAAAATTACTATCTCTTCTCTATTTCAAAGGGTAAAATTGGATAGATCTTTAACTTGAGAATGCTTCTCATTGTGAGAAAGTGAAGACAAGAAAAAGAGCTTATGATAGTACTATCAAGGAAGGTTTACCTGAGACAAGGGCCTGAAATGTCCATTGTGGATAGGTAGGGCTTTCCAAAATGCTCTTTTCCATCATGTTCAGCAGTTTACTCTTCCTATCTCTACACTTGTCCTTCCTATATTTCATTAAACTCTCAAGGCTTTTGATTTATGTGTGTTTGTGTACACACACTGAAGTTTTACTTTGTGTTTAGGTGGGTTTTGATTTGTTTGCTGGGGTTTTTTTGGCTGACACCTCCCCTTTCCAGTTTTGCAAGTGATTGAGGCTGCTTTCCAGTATATCACTGGGCTACCTATGGGCAAACAGCTGGGACTGTCACCAAAAACAGTCTATTGGACCAAGGGACGTGAACCTCTTTTCTGATTCAGACAGAAGATGATGCCAAAACATGGTGTTCACGTGCCTCATAGTTGTTACTATTAATGCCAGCTTGTGTATGAAAGGTAAATATGAAAGGTAAATATGAAATTGTCTACATGGAGAACACCTTCATGTTTTTCAGAAGAACTGTGCAAAACACTCTGTGAAAATTCAGTTTTCCAAATGTGTCATCTCCCAGCCTTTTCATTTCCAACAGTTTTAGCTTTCCTTCCCAGTTAGCATGCGATGCCTTTCTGTGCTGTTACTTGCTAGTTCTCATTTGGGCATATATTGTGTTAAAAGATGCTGTGTGGAAGCAGGGAATTATTACTATTACTATTATTATTATTATTATTATTATTACCATCATCATTTAGATGCTGCAGATTAAGTAGTTCCAAAAAAAAAAAAAAAAAAAAAAAAAAAAAAAATAA